>VXAD01013006.1:122192-254957 GCA_013399195.1 Dicrurus megarhynchus | reverse complement strand
GCGGGCTCGCCGGGATATGTAGTTCTAGGCCAGCGGTGGCGGCAACCGCGCATGCGCGGCGGCGGTGCCCGGCAGGTGCCTCCGGCGCGGTTCGAGGCGGGTCGGCTCTGAGACCTCAGTCCTCAGCCTCGGTGCGAATTCGGAAAGTGGGATTCAGTCCCCGGCACGCTGTGCTGGTCCAGGCTGCTCGTCGTTGGATTAAAACCAGATGAATTACAGTTGTGCTGTTGTTTTTTCCCCGGTGCTTGTGCCGCTGTTCCCTGCGGCCCCGCTCAGCCTGACTGGTTTGGAGCGATGGCTGGGCAAGCCGAAGCTGGTTGTGGCAGCTGTGTGGTGCAAGAAATGGTAGATCTGCAATAACTGCCTCCATGGAAAAGCCTGTTAACCTTACTCAGATTTGGAAAAAAAATTGGTTCACGTGTGCAAATCTCATCAGTTTTAAGTTTTCTATACCATGTGCCCAAGTTGCTTGTCAAGTGCAAGATCACCAGCCTCCATGATGATTAGTGCTATGGAGCACCTCTCCTACAAGGGAAAGCTGAGAGATTTGGGGTTTTTCAGCCTGGAAAAGAGAAGGCTTAAGGGTTAACCTTTTGCAGCCTTCCAGTGTCTGAAGGGAGCCTACAAGAAAGATGGAGAGAGACTATTTGCAAGAACTATTTGTAGTGATAGAACAATGGGAGAATGGCTTCAGTCTGAGAGTAGGTTTAGATTAGATAATAAGAAAAAATCTTTACTGTGAGGTGGGTGAGGCACTGGAACAGGTTGCCCAGAGGAGTTGTGGATGCTCCATCCCTGGAAGTGTTGAAGGCCAGGCCAGATGGAGTTCTGAGCAACCTGGTCTAGTGGAATGAGTCTCACATAGCAGAAGGGTTGGAACTAGATGATCTTTAAGTTCCCTCCCTATATAGGCCGTTCTGTGATTCTGTGATGAGTCAAAGATGAAAGTGCCAAAGCAGTTACCAGCTGTTCAACGGTTTCATCCTTCAAAGGGATGAGGCCACCCTCCCCTCAGTCTCTACCCCAGGCCTCCAACAAACCCTCTGGAAGGGAGGAAGTGTAGAAATAGCATTGTAGAGTAATAAGGTGATAGATATAAGCATGGGACAGACAGGCTGTTTCCTGTCCCATGCTTATATCTATCCTGTTTTTATAGACAGAAAACAAAGGTCATAAATAGATCACAGTACAGAATAGTCTGGGTTGGAGGGACCCACAAGGATCGTCGAGTCCAACTCAAGTATTACACTGTCAGAGCAGTGAATGATGTTTGTCCCTACTATGAACATAACACAGACATGCTCTGAATCTCTGCTTTGTTATGTTATATTGTAATGGTGAAACACCAGAACAGACCAACTGTTGGGCCAAAGGAACTTCCTTCACAGGAAGTTTTTGAGAAGTTAGGATGTGCATGTGCCAGAGTGGTCTGGGAGTATTTGGTTCCACCTCAGTGCAGAGCTAAACAGAGTGATTTTCTGAAATCCATCACAGTTCTGCAGTTCTAATGGTTTCTGTTTTCTAAATTTTTTGGGTGTGTCAGTCAGTGTGGTGTGGTTTTATCCTCAGAGCTTTGCTCCCTACTTTGGAAAGGCTATCAGTTTATCCACTGTAGTTGTGAAAATTAAAAACTACATTCCTGAGATTGGCCCATTTCCTAACAACATACCAAAGAAAAGTACATCGAAAAAGTATCACACATAACATAGTTAAGATTGCTTCTTCTGTGTTTTCTACAGTGTAAACATATTTTCACTTCTTGCTCCCCCAAACTGTCCAGCCCAGTTGTTTTTAACTGGGATTCTAAGGACATTCCACTTTCGTGCTTTTAGAAAATGTAAATAAAGTTTCCATCTTTCCTATATAAATTCCTCAAGACTGCTTGAATTCCTGTTCTATTTACATGCCAATTTTTTTTGTTTCACAGCAACATCAGTTGGGAAGGGATCATGACCCTACAAATGCTGAATTACTTGTGTTCAGGCAAGCAAGTGGTAGTAGCTCACAGTTTACAGCTCAGCCAAATCCCAGGGTGTCCTAGTCAGTGCCAGGGAGGAGCAAGAGTAGGGCTACCCCCTTAGAGAGTACACTGCCAAGGCAGGGCAGTGCCCTCCTGGTCAGGGTGCCATCCCTCACATCCAGGCAGGTCTGAGGTAGTGACAGGACCTGCTGGTGATCCAGTGGCCATCACATGAGCAAGAGACTGGGCCACCTCCACCACAGGGCCAGGGCTGAGATCCATGAGAGCTCCAGCCCCTGGACAGAGTGTGGGAGTCTGTGGTGACTCTATTCAGAGCATCACAGCTTTCCCATGGAGTCAGTTCTGGGAAGCAGAGTATGGAGCACCTCCTGAAGGAGGGGGTGTATCACAGTCACTCTCCTTTTTTTTTTTTTCAGTGAGAGACAGAGGTTTTAAGTCCTATGGAAGCTTTTAAACTTTCACTGGATTTCCATCTGAGGCTATAGGTACAGTGCTTTTAAAAAATTGGCTGTAGGGTGCAAAGTATAAAATCTCTGTCTCAACTCAGAAAGTGATTGAAGCAACAGATAAAAGATGCTGGAGGTGTAGGTGGTTTCAGTAGGGGCACCATGATTTTCACTTTTATTTTTACCATCCGTAGTTACCATCCCATATCACGTACTCTTGCTCAAATTCCAAATGTCGCTCTTGCTCAAATTCTTTCTGCCAGCTTAAGCTTTCTGAGTCTGCCCCTTTCAGCATAGTTCCCACATGAACCAGTACCTTCCCTTTGCACCCTGACACTGGTTGTTCTCTGTGGGCTTTGATTGAAGTCAGCAGTAGTCACCTGTTGAGTTACATGGAAGAAAGATTAGGTTTGAGGATGTGTGTCTGTTGGCACAGGAGTCCCAAGTCCTATGGGGATCTAGGAAAGAAAAATATCAGAAATAAGAAAAAAATTAAGCAAAAGGCTTTCATCACTGCTTTTTTTCAGGCTCAGAACTTTATAAGTGTGTTGTCACCCAGGAAAAGAGCATAGCATGAAAATGTGTGGGTGAGCAGAGACCCACTGAAATATGAGGTTCCTGGCGAGATGTAGTTCAGGCATAGTATCACATGAGGGTGGCTGGTTTGCACAACAGCCCAAACTAACAAAATCCATTTAGTGCTGAGTCTCTACTGCTTTGGGTCTCTCACAGTGTGTATATATTTTAACTACAAAGAGCTTAGCTCCTTTTTTTTGATACTTTAATTATCCTTTCTCTCTATCCAGATGTGCAGTTTTCTGTGTCTCTTGTTTGTCAGTTCTTCTACCTTTTGTTTCTGTTTTCCTAATCTTTTCATTTTCTTAATTTTCTCCAGCTTTTTCCTGTGTGAATTTAATTCCCTGGGTCTTGCTTTTGCCATTATTTTTTGCTACTTTCTTTCCTTGTTCTAATAGCCACCCATTTCTCTGCCTCAAAAATATTCTCTTACCCCAAATCCCCACCTGTATGTTGCATTCCTTTTTTTTTTTTTTCTTTTTTTTTTTCTCCTCCTTTTCAAGCTCCCGAACTATCTTCTTCTGCATCACTTCTGGCTTGCTCTCTAAGCTGTCCTTAGCGTTCATTGATTTTTCACCTAGCACACTGACTGATATTTTTGGACCTATTTAGGCATGACTCTGTAGAGCACAGTGGGGCTTGTAATGCTGAACAGAGCAACATCCAAGTATCTTTACAAAGGGAAAAAAAAAGAGGGGGCGTGAAGGGGGAGGGAAAGACAGCTGTCTGCGTGCTCCAGTTTCATTGGTTCCCCTCTCTACTCTCTGCCAGCACTTACATAGGTTGTGTTTGGACAGAGAGAGACAAGAGGCTGGCAGCTGCAAACAACAGAGACAGTAATGACTTGGTGGCATCACAAAACTGTAAGTCCAGTTGTAGGATAGCTTGTATTAGATTAAAAATGTTGCAGCCCTTAGACACAAGGTGCTAAACTATAAGACCACACTGTTCGACTGAAGCTGGGGGTGGTGGTGAGAATATTTATGTAAACATATGAAGGAGTAATTTTTGTCTGTCAGAATTGTGTAAGATCAAGTATCAGATAACCATATTTCTGAATGAAGCTTATTTGCTAGCCCAAAGGCTCTTTTGCCAGTTTTTTCATGCTCCCTTTGTGCTCTTGGTGTTGCTTTGCCATGGAACTCAAATGTTTCCCAAGAAACAGATGCGGGTCTGGGTGCATATTTACTCATACTTCTGGTGGTTTTGTTGTAAACTGTCTCAACTCCATCAACAGCAACTTTGAAGAATTTGGTGATGGTGTAGCGTTACTGATCAGACAGAGCCTGGACCAGAGCCACAGTGGAAATCGTGTACTTGTCAAGCAAGCCCTTTCGGCATTGTTCCACATGATCCCAAGTGAACCAAGTAAGAGGTATTTGACCTACTTGGGTTCTGTGGAAAACATCTACTGACAACACCATGGGAACTTGAGGAATGATTTCTTCTGTAGTATCCTCTCTTTGCAAATGCATCAGCCTGGGGAACCTCAGACAGCACAGCACTGGATTAAGGATCCTGTCTTCAGGAAGATCAGTGGTAAAAATGAATGCTTCAATTCTGATTGTCATGGCCCTAACTTGTCCAGGCCTGAAACACAAAGCTCCCTTTCCTTGTACTGCATCTATACCCATTGCACCTGCTTCTCATTCACCTGATGTTCTCCTAGGATTTTCTCATGTCATTACTGTGTTGTAGTTACTATGAGAAAGCAGGAATGTCTCAGGCACTGAACCAAACACTTATTCTGAACAGAATTTATGTGGCTCTAGACAGGACCTATGCATTTTGGACCCCACTACCATAACGGCTCTGACTATTGGACAACATTGTATCAGACATTGTAAAAGTGAGCTTTCAGCTTAGAAAGGGAAAATGACATCTACCTGACATTACTCAAGATGCCAGACTTTATTCCTTGTCGTAGTGAGAGGTCACAGCTGCAATCTAGGACTTCAGCATATCCAAAGACACTGTGTGAAAATTGACTTCAGGACATTCACTGATGAGCTTCCCCTGCTAGGTCAGAAATGTGTTTTTCTAGCACCCAGAATCATGTCACCCAGCATAAAGGTGATCTGCATACATTAAGGGAGTGACAATTCTCTTCTCTACACTTTTCTATGCCCGATCTATCACAAGTTTGAAAACTAAAATCAAGTCTTGCCTGAAGTATGTTTAAACTCAAGGAGTTACTTGATTCTACTTGTCATTGTTATGAAGTATTTTTGGCTTCTCTCCTCCTGTCCCAAGCTTCTGTCAGGTGTAAGTCTCTGCAGACATCTTGCCTTCTCCTTTCTCCCAAGCCAGAGAGCCCCTGTTACTAAGCATGTGACATACCCCTACCATCATCAGTGTTAGATTAAGTAGAGAAGGAAAAACCTTGAGATGTAGTTCCTCGTGATTAGGAGATAGATACTCTTAAATATGTTTTAAAAATGTAGGAAAGCTATGAGTAGAATAAAGTCTGACAGAAAATCAAGGCTTTTTCTTTGAGGTGGACAAGTACACACATCCAGCCGCCTCTTGAAAGTAATTAAAGCAGTAACTGAAAAGGTCTTAGTGGTGACTGCCAATGGATGAGCTCATGAGCTTGACTGCCGGGGTGCAGGCACCATCCCCAGTGGCTCTTGATGGGTCAGTCTGTTGATCTCACTGTGCTGGGAACTTGAGGGGTCATGGTTTGCTTGTGTCAGCATGGCCAGGAGAGAGCTGTGGGACAGCCTCACTGTATCACCTAACACTAGCCTTGTCTTCTGTGGTTAGTTACAATAGCTTGCAACACAAGCTATTGTAACTCACAATAGTTAGTTACAATATATACTATATCAAAAGCTATACTCCTTACTTTTCGTCTAGAGCATGGAGATCTGAATTCGTGGATGTCGTGGTTTAACCACAGCCAGCAACTAAGTAACACGCTCACTGCCCCCCGCCCCGGTGGGATGGGGAGGACAAACTTTTGGGTTTACATAAGAACAGTTTAATAATTAAAATAAAACAGAAAACACTACACATAAAACATAAAAAAATAGTAGTAACAACAACAACAACAATAATAATAATAATAATAACAATAACAATAAAAATAATAATAATTAATAATAATAATAATGAAAAGGTTGGCAACAAAGAGGGAGAGAAAAAAATAAAATCCAAGAAAGACAAATGATGCACAATAAAATTGCTCACCACCTGTTGACCAACATTCAGTACGACCCTGAGCAGCAATTGTCCCCTCCCGTCAACTCNGTTTACATAAGAACAGTTTAATAATTAAAATAAAACAGAAAACACTACACATAAAACATAAAAAAATAGGCGTAACAACAACAACAACAATAATAATAATAATAATAACAATAACAATAAAAATAATAATAATTAATAATAATAATAATGAAAAGGTTGGCAACAAAGAGGGAGAGAAAAAAATAAAATCCAAGAAAGACAAATGATGCACAATAAAATTGCTCACCACCTGTTGACCAACATTCAGTACGACCCTGAGCAGCAATTGTCCCCTCCCGTCAACTCCACCCAGTTTATGTACTGGGCATGACATGCTGTGGTATGGAATGTCCCTTTGGCTAGTTTGGGTCAGCTGTCCTGGCTATGCTCCCTTCTGGCTTCTTGTGTATCTCTTCATTAGCAAAGCTTGGGAAACTGGAAAGTCCTTGATTTGAAGTAAGTATTTCTCAGCAGCAACTAAAACATCAGTGTGTTATCAACACTATTCTTGTACTAAATTCAAACCCCACAGTACTGTACCAGCTACTAGGAAAAAAATTAACTCTATCGCAGCAGCAGCCAGGATAGTGGAGAGAATTTTTTCCCCATCAGTGACCCTGATACAGCTGAGTATCCAAGTCTACTACTGCTTCCTAACAAAATGGAATTGTTGTTTTAATTTCCTAAATAACCTTGCTTACTGTTGATTTTCCAGTCCCAACATGCTGCCAGGGCATGGAGATAGGGGAATTGTGCTTTGGGTCTCTGCGTGACTAGTTATTTTCCTCTACTTGCTCAACCACATGCTTACACACTCGTCTTCTCACCAAAAAAAGGGCTGAACTTATTACCATTAATATTTTACTTCCCATTCTAGAAGTCTCTTTTTGCTGCTGAGCTGCCCCACCTGCATTTGCAGAACTCTTCTCACAGAGCCAGATGTGATGCTCAAACGGATCCTGTCTTTGTCATCATTGACAATATATGACTACACAGAAAGTCATGTCTGATGTAACCAACTTTGCAGTCTCATTTTATGTGGCCCATTGTGTGCAGGAAACGCTTCTGGCTCAGGAAGTCTGCCTGCATCTGTGCTGCTACTGAAAGCACTGCTGCCCTGCCCACATACATGCTTTTTGCTCAGTTCATTTTCCAAAAATGGAGACACTCTGATGGGAGGTATGGTGATAGGTTCAGGGCATTTTATACGAATTTTTTGAAGTTGTGTAACTTAAATGGTTCAAAGACTGAATCGTAGAATATGCTGAGTTAGAAGGGACCCATCAGGATCATCGAGTCCAACTCATGGAGTCGTGATCTTTCTCAACTACTCCTTGCAGTTTACAAAGTACCAGAGGATGGGAAAGTGGCATGAAGTTCACCTAGGATACTATTTAACATGCCTGTAATACATATAGGCATAAACAGGATACTCCAAGCTCTCTGTTATTTGCAGTTTGTGATCCCAATTTTGTACATGGTGCTAGTGACTCAGTTCTGCACAGGTCTTGTATTAATAAATGTAGAAGAAATCTGCATGACATGTCAATTACAGTGTTGGTTTTTGTTTGAGAAAGTCAATGAATGTACTTGGAAATCCAAGTCTACAGGTACGGCAGATGGAGGGGGGAATGGGAGGTAGATTTTTTCCTCCTTGAACTCTAATAGAAAAGAAAACTGATGAAACAAGCACATTCCATAGTCTCAAATATGTTTTCTAATCTTCACTCTTCAATATGATAGTTTTACTTCCATGAAATTTCTGAGGAGAGGGAACCAAGAACATGAGCCATAGACTCAATTTTTACCTAGCTCCAAGTCTCAGTGCATTTTATTGTAGAATGACCCTTGCAAAAGAAGTGCACAAACAAGGGTCCAGATAGAAATAAACTTGTAGTAACTAATCATTTCAAGTACCCAGGATTAGTGGCTCAAATACCACTGAAGGATATAGCTAAGAGTAGCAAATTCTTGTTACCACAAAGGACTGCTTTAAGCAGGAGGTGGCTTTGCTGGTGCACAAGAGATTTAGTCCTAAGTAACAAATGAGATCTGATTTAAGAAGTAATTACAGCTGACTCTCTCTGTCACAGTAGCTGTAAGAGAGTGGAGATTAGTGTAGTGATCTTAACTGCAGAATGGATGTCCAAAGGCATAAAACCACGAAATCAAAGGCAAAGTATTTTAGAAAATAAAATCCTCTAAATCAACCGGGTAAATATTTAAGCATACCGTAGTATAATGATTAGAAGAACAAACATATTGCATTAGATACTTTATTTGAGTAATAAATAAGCCTATAAAGAGTTAAAAGCAGCTCCTAGGATGCCAGGGGGATGCATCAAGAACAGTGTCATCTGAATTCTGTAGCTGATGAATGTGTCAGAGGGGGTCTGCGAGGAAATGTAAAATTCAAATGGTCAGAAATAAATTCAAAAGAAGATAAATATTTGGAATCAAAGACCTGAAGGCATCAAGAGATGCATTAAGCTGTCTTGAGAGAATGGATCAAAGTCAGCAAGAGATCTAACCTCTGCAGATGTTACTGTTTAAAATGAGCAGACCACCAGGGCATGAATTTCTGAAAGGCAAGTCACTGTCAGAAACTGTCATAAAAATATTTAGTACTAAAAAAAATAGCTAATTTAAGTTACAACTTTCTGTTTCTTTGGGACTGTAACAAAAGTGGCAAGAATGAAAATCCAGCAGGATCCACTGTTTGTCTCTTCTTCAAAGGAATGGAGAAACTCTGATAAGTATTTTTCTAACCTCTTCTTAGAAAGCTGAATGGTGCAGATTACACCTCAGCTTTTGGTGACCTGTTTCTGTCTGTAGGTATCCTTAGAGTCAGAAGGTCTTCCTGTTTTATCCTAAACCTTTCCAGCTGTAATTAAAGCCAGCAAGGTTTGGTCATGTCATGAAGCACAATCATGAAGTGGGATCTCTGCTTTTCAGAATTTCCTACCTCCACATCTGCCATCAGCCTTTATTTTTTAGAGTGAATATTACCTCTCCCTTTTTCAGTCATTCTCCATATTTTAAACCATTTTTTAAAAAGTACTCTTCTTTGTGTACTATTGTATTAAACTACCCCAAACTGTGGCTTCTGAAAGGTGAGTTAAGAAAAGCAACTACTAATCCTGCCTTACATATGACATATCTATTAAAATGTCGCAGGATGAGTTTTTCTGTTTTTCCATCAGCGTGGTATCATTGATTAATTTTCAATATGTGTTTTATTGTAACAGCCAGGTTATCTCTTTCTACAGTGCTGTTAGTATTCTCAATTTTGTATGTATGCATTTGATTTTTTTCTAGTTTCAATATAGTACTTGGTCTTTGTATTTATTGAATTTCATCTTATTGATTACAGACCACTTCTCCCATTTATCAAAGTCATTTTGAATTCTAATCCTTCAGTTCCCTTGCACCCCTTTTCCTTGGCATCTTTTTGAGTGTGCTCTCCATTCCATCAACCAAGCCATAAGAGAAAATTTTGCATTGGATCAGATTTTGACCAGACCCTAGCAGAATTCTGTATTGCATATCCTTTTTGTTTGAAAACAAAATATAGATAAGTCTAGGAGTATTTTCTGCAAGCAATTATGCACCTATTGTGTGCAGCAAGTTAGCCCAGAACAAAATGTTTCTGTACCCTGTTAATGAGAATGTCAAGTAAGATAGTGCCCAAAGATTCCTATAAGTCAATACACATCACTTTTACTGCCTTTTTTGCTATGAGCCAGATAATCTATTAAAGAAAGAAAACAGCAGTTTATCAAATTTTTTTTTTTGCAACAAATCTTTCCTGCTTGTTTCTTTTTCACTGACCCTCCAGGTGCTTTAAAAGTGTCAATTTAATAATTTATTAGAGTATTGTTCTTGATGTTGAAATAATGTTGACTGCTGATTTCTCCTTTCTGAAGATGATATTTTATTCTCCTCTATTCAGGCTACCTGTTGTTCAAGAATTCTTGAAAAGAGTGATGGGAATGCAGTGTCATAAATGTTTTAATTCTAGAACCACTCCACAGACAATATCTGAGGTAAATATTTAGATACTGTGTGAACATAAAAATTGTGTCTCTGTTCTCAATATTAATATTTGACACTTGCTTCAAAAGGGGAAAATTAGGTAAACACTTTTAAAGACAAAATTTGCAAGACAGAAAAAAATAAAGTAAAATAACTTTTCAGAAGGAAAGTTGTATAACTAGTTTATTAGTATTCTTTGTAGCTTTAGGAGACTTTTCCTTCTAAATATTGCTGAAGTTTATTAGAAGAAGCTAGTTGGATACTTACTAATTTTCTCTATCCAAACTACATTATAATAAATTACTGTTTGCCAAATTTCTTCTTTGAAGTAAGTCAGTGGCAAAAAGAATTAAAAAATGAAAAAAAGGTATAGAGGTAGTGAGATATAGAAATATTGAAATATACAGTATTAACACACAACTGGCCCTTTTTATCCCCTTACCCCTCAATTTTCCCACTCTTGCTCCTCCCCAAATCACCTCTTTTCCCAGCTAACATGGGATAAGACATGAGGAAAAGGCCTCAAGTTGAACCAGGGAAGGTATAGATTGGATATGAAGAAAAATTTCTTTGCTGAAAGGGTTGCTAAGGCTTTAAACAGGCTGCCCAAGGAAGTGGTGGATCACCATCTGTGGAGGGATTTAGAAGATGTGTAGATGTGGCACTTAAGGACATAGTTTAGTGGTGGACTTTTCAGTGCTGGGTTTACAGTTGGACTCAATGATTTTATAGGTCTTTTCTAATGTAAATGATGCTTTGATTGTGTGATTCTGGGTTCCTGCCTGCCACTCTGCCTTCCCTGTACTCCTCTGGGCTTGTGGAGATGGGTCTTTAGTGGGCTGATGGCTGCTGTGATGGGTCTGAGGGTAGCCTGACAGGGTATAATTTGGGTTCCCCATCCTTCCACTCTCTCTCTGAGCATCTTTGTGAGTGTGCAGGTGGGCTTTATCACACAACTGAATAGCTCTTCTGCCACAGATGGCACTCCAGATAATAATAATAAAAAAAAGAACAAAAAACCCAAAGCACCTCTCCTCCACAAAATAGTTGTAACCTTTCAATTGTAACTGATTTTTTTTAGTGGAATTTAAACCTCTCTGGAGGAAAGCACCCATTTGCTGTTGGCCTTGTAAATACAGGTATTTGATGCTATGGGTTGTGGGAGGTGATTACTGGAATCTGTTCCTTCTTCTCTTTTAAGGAAAAGGTATTGGAAAAACAGTGAAGAAAATGTGCCATTTTACATTGGTCATACTTGTATGGTTTTTTTAGTGGTTTCCTTTTTACCTTGTTTTTGAGTTAAATTATGATGGAAATATAAGGAGTGATTTCTTTTTTGTAAAGAACTTCATGTAGATTGCCAAGACAGCTCCAAAGACTTATAAGTCACATTCTAAATCATAACAAAATTCTTCTCTTTTCATCAAGTTTTAGTTATTATGTGAGGAAAAACAAAAGAAGTTGCTTTTGGATACTCCTTGGAATTACATGGTGCTCAAAGAAGCTGTTGCTAAGAAATTGCAGAGTTCAAGTTTTTCTTCTTAGCAGAAGGATGTGGCCATGGACAGCTCTCCATCTGCCTTAGAAGAACACCTTAATTTATAGCTGTATGTTTAAATTTATATTTTAGAGCACAGACACAGTTGCCTGGCATCAAAGGCAGCTTTCCTAGGCAGTGAATTTATTGTACTTTGCTCTTGAATTTATTGTACATTGCAACAGGCAGCTTACAGAAGTGGACAAAACCAATCTGACATCATGCAGCCCATTCATGTTAGTCTGCAGATGAAGAAATACTAAAGAGTTTTAATTTCAGAGTTGTCTCTGTTGTAACAGTGGATAACAACTCTGCACTAGCTAGATCCCTTCTGCTGCTCTCTAAGCTGAACAGGAAATCTAATTCATCTCATGTGGTTTCCTGATGAAATACATACTTGCAATGGCAAATGTATAAGCACTGCTAAATTCAGTTGCTAGATAGTGAAAGATATCTTTTGGGTTTTGTTTTTTTTTTTTTTTTCCCTACAATGAAACATTAAACTTGAGAAACAAATGACTAAGGTCAACATAAAATATAATATGGAAATTGTTTTTCTCTTTACCTACCTGAAAAAATAATAATGAAAACATTATTAAGAGAGAGAGAGATATTTCTGGTTTAATGTGTATATTTTACATATTAAAAAATGGAAGATAGTCTCACTGAAGTGACATCTGTCCTGAAGCTTCACAAGGGCACCTCACAGCTCTGGAGTAAGCTCTGCTCTGGTTCTTAGATGAGATGACTAAAGAGCATGAAAGGAGTGCCAAACTCTTTGGGTACCATTAAGTCTCCCTCTTTGGGAATGTATACATTCAATCACTGAGGAGAGGAAGGGGCAGAAAACAGCCAGACAGTGGCTGCTCAAACCACACAGTGGTGCTGGTGAAATATTTGCCTATGAGCAGCTAAACTATTTTGTCAGTTTGGGAACAAATTTTGTTCTAAGTAGAATTCCCTAGTCCACATCCCTATGCTGACACAAGCTGTTTTTCCTGGTTCAGAGTGAGAAGGGGAACAGGGATGACCAAAGTCAAACTTGATACCTTCTGTTTCATGTGATCAGCATATACTTTGTGCAGAGTTCCTGCAGTCTCTGTGTAAAGCTGAGATAGCTGGCACAGCAAAGCAGGTAGCAGCTCTAGAAGCAGAAAACTGGCACACTGGATCTTATGCCAGTTTGATCCCTTCTGCTATTCTGTATCAGAGGACATATTGTGGATTCCTTGTTTTCCACTTCTATTTAAAAAATTATTCTTGTTTTGACAGAGTTTGTAATCTCCCATTTTTAGTAACAGAAAGACTTCAGAAACATTTAACATCTATACTTTCTCAGTTTGCTTGTTCTTAACAATGCTCGTCTCAGAAAAGCCATGATCTTTCAGATCACAGTGGTCTATACTGATCTCACTGGTCATTGCAGCACTAGTCATTAGCAAATGCAGTTCTACACTAACTAATTAAAGCCTTCTGGGTTTGGCATTTAATTTTCTGTGCTGATTCATAGTAAAGTACTTACCTGTGCCAGGTTCATATGCAGCTGTGTGGCTTCACAACTGTCTTTAGCCAATTTGAGAAGGTACTCTTCCAAAAACAATGTTTCTTCTTGCCCAGGTGTGCATCACCATTGACTCCCTTGTGGTTGTACCAGTGTGGCCATGCAGCAACTCAGAGAAACTCACTTAACCCGACTGGAAAAAACAGTCACACAAAAGGTATTTTCTCAGCTAAGCTGTCTCAGCTGCCTGTGGTGATGAAGCAGCATAGCCCCAACACAAAGGGAAGGTGAGAAGATGTGTCCAGGCACAGATTAGAATTGCACCTTTCAGCAGCAGTGGAGATCAGCTACAAGAGGTGTGACACCATTCCCTCGCTCTGGGGTTAGCAAAACACCTCTACACCTATTCTCTTTGCTTTCACGAGGCCTCTTCTTTCTCTCCTTTGTAACAGGCTCAGCCATGCTGTGAGACTGTGCTTGTATCATAGCTGGAAAGAGAGTGTTTGGATTCCCGAGCTGCCTTTGCTGGCGGCATGACCCACATGAGCACCTTGTAGCTGTTACTTCAGCTCAGGTTTCAAGCCCAGACTCCACAATTATCCACACTGGTTTTCAGCTTCAACCTGTGTACAGGGAGAAGTTGACTGATGTACTAGGAGGGGAAACCTAAGCAGGAAATGCAAACAGGAGAAATTAGTTTGACCTTAGGACAAATGGGGCAGAGTTAGTTTAAGTTATACCTAGTGAACAAATAAGCCCAGAATGAGGAATGTCTCACAAGGACTGAGCATGAGACATGGTATACAAGCAGCATCAGGACATGGGGTGGCCTCATAGCGATTTTAAAGGATATAATCAAAGTTTCATAGAACACGTGGATGAGCATAAAAATAAGCAGGAAGGATGAAACAGTTACCATTCTTAAAGCATTTGTGAAAGTTGATCCTCTGTCTATCATGCTGCTGATGCAGATATTTACGAAGAGAGGCTAATGCTGCTTTAACTGGTACAGTACAGAACCACTCCCTGGAGAGCTACTGTGGCATGTGAGACACATGCTGGTGTAGTATCCTCTTTGGTCTTGCTCCTAGCCGTTTCTCTTATGCCAAAAGCTGAACTGAGTGATCAGGCACTACCATACCACTGGGTTTACAAATCTCACAGTACTCTATAATTTGGAGAAACTCCTTGGCTGGACATTTCATATTGCTAAAGAATTTCAGGTCTAAAGTATGTCAACTTTTTTTTTTCTTCTTTTTTCTTTTTTTTTCTTTTTTTTTTTTTTTCTTTTTAATCATTCTTTATTGCAGGCATTTTTTATTTGTTTTCAAAAAAACCAAAAATGGCTCTTGACCAGTCCCATATCTCCCAGTCACACATGCAAGTTAATGACTATTATTTCCAATTCTGTTATTTGGCTTCTGGGGAGAGGATGCTTACGCCCATAGCTGTGTTGCTGTGCTGTAGTTTGGGAAGAACCTGTTGGTGTTAGCCCAAGTGTCTGATCTTCTAATTCATCAGAAGAAGACCCAAAAATCTGAAGAATGTGCCTGGGATGTGACTCTTCAGCAGATACCAAATGCACTCCAGAAAAGAAGCACTGAAGCTATGACTTTAGTATGAACAAACCTACCTTGCCTACTGATCTTTTTAGCCTATATTTACTATTAGTGAAGGAACACATTAAAGGCAAGAGTCAGCAGTGGCTGTAAATTATCTCAGTGGCCAAGAAAGCCTTCCTCCCCATGCCCTTCCACCCTTTCTTCCTCATCCACACATTCTTGGCTCCTCAAGCACCCATCCTTCCTTGTTCCAGTTATAACAGGCTTTGTTGTAAATTGACATGACCCACTGCTGACTAAAACTGGTTCCCAAAAATACCTCATTAGCTGTGGAGCTGGCATGGTGCAAGCATCAGGAGTGAGTGGTCAGTGCTGGGGCAGAAAGGAAGGGTGGGAAGGGCAGGGAGCAGTGTGTGCATCAGCTGTGGAGGGGTGTTGAGTCAGCTGCCTAGAGCTGCAGAACCATCCCTCCAAGATGAAAAGTCTGTCTGGCAACCAACGACAGTGAAAATACTGAAAATACTCTGGTTAACAGTGTTGCTACAATTACTAATGAAGGCAAAAACTGGAAGGTAATGCTCTTGAAGTCTGCCTTTGCTGCAGGTATAGCACTGATAATAGAGTAATATGCAGTTGAAGCTTAATTGGAACACTAAGGAAAGCTTGAGCTATTTATAGTATTTAATAATTTAATAGTACAAAGTGCACTGATAGTAGTAGTATTCATTTTTCTATTTAATTTAATTATTACTTCTATTTCTTAATTAATAATGCAAGAGTACATTTTTGTGTAGCACTTTTTTTTGTGTAGTTCCCATTTTGCACCAGAATTTAATAAAGATCTTCCTGTTGTTTGTAAGAAATGAGTACCTTCCTGCATACATACATTCTGAAAAATTGCTGGAGTCTGTAATACATGAGATCCCTGCAAGACTCACAAAGAGGATCTTATCACTAAATGTTTATTCCAGGATGTATGACAGCCCTCTAATTTTTACATTCTTATGTTTACAACACTCAGGTAAAACCAGGAAATTTTATTTCTCCTACTACAGCTTGGCTATCAAAGCAAAGAGATGTTAAAGTCTGTATTCAAAAAGGTTATTTAAGATCATGGATCCCACTAGCTGACTTGCCTAGATGCTAAGAAAAGCTTTTGTGGAATGAGCACTGAACTTACATCTGCCAAATCCAAGAGGATCTTCCTTACTACTGGACTTTGCTGTCTCACTAAGAGTGCAATAAAGAGTTCTTTTAAATCTGGGTTTAGAGTACTTTGTTCGGTGGGAAGAAAGATTTTCATGTCAAGGAAGTTTTGAATGTAGGTCACAGGAGAGCAGAAAGTATACAGAATAGCTGCTGATGCACATGATGGCTTTTATGGGCAAGGAAAATGAAAGCTGTAATGTTTTGGAAAAAAAATATTATCCATGACATGAAAAATGATCTTAAATTAAGGAACACTGGGTTATACTGAAGCCCTAGGGGACTGAAGTCAGTAAAGAATAGTCATTCCGCTGGAAAAATAAAGGAGGTACTCCACAGATTAACTTAGCATTTCTCTAGAACAAGTTGTTGTTACTTAGAAAGCCAGTGTGCTGACAGCCTGTGCACCTGTTCAGAATGTATAGAATGGAAAAAAATTATAAAATAATCTGTTTTAAGGTTATGTCTAAAATGTGAAGAAATAGGATGCTGTTATATTTGTTGCGGGCTTGCTTTGGTGTATTGATGGCAAAATATTTCTCAGTGTTTCAGATAATTTATGAATATAATCATGGCTCTAAATTTTGTACCTTTATTTTATATGAAGTCAGTTTGGTTGAGATATTTATAGTGGGCCTGCATGCAATTTTTATGGCTAAGAAAGCAAATTTTAAATTGAAGTGCATAAAATGAGGAACGAACATTTTCCAAAGGAATTTGCCCTGGCATGAAAGAAATTCTTGGTGGGACCAATAATCTCCTACGCTTGATGTAGGAGACCAGCCTAAAGGAAGAAAAAAAGGTGAATTCCTAACAGGTGGCATAGACAGAATATGCTTTATTCTGACATGCCTTGTTCTGGGAGTTTTAAGTATCACTGGTAACAGAACGGGACTTTAGGTCTGTGCATGACCTTCCCTGGGCCTGTGCCTGGCATGCAGATACTCGCATGGGTGTGCTGACATTGCTTCTAGAGAATGGTTCGAAGTTGGCCTCAGGGTCCCTCTCAGGATGCTCAGAAGTGCTGCCCATTGGTAGCCTACAGAAGTTGTCAGGATTTGCACGAAGCAGCTTCATGCCCAGCAAGGTACAAAGAGGTGAAGAACACCATACTTAAAGCCTCTAGGAAGTCACTTTCAGACTGGTCTGTAAGTGGCTGCTCTGTGGCTCTTCAAGGTCCTGTAAATCTTTTGTTATTATTTTTATCTAAGTGAAAAGGTTATTATAGATGGACAAAATATTCTTACTAGTCTTACTTTCCAGAATATAATTTCACTCAATTAAATGTTTATATTTTCATAATGTCATATTTGACTTTTAATTTTGTTTTAATTTTTATTATGACATTTTATTAATAAAACTGATGTTATGCAATGCATTGTATATAGAAAAATGAGTATTCAAGTGTTCTTATTTTAGCAGTTCTATGAGTAATGTATTTTCTGTTCACATTATTTTCTTCTATAGTCTATGTAAATGTGCTATTTATATGTGCTATAATAATAAATTATTCTTTTCAGGATGTTCAGAAAAATTGATTTAATATCTGGGAACTAGTTTTAAATGCCAGAATTGAAGACAGATATTAATGGGTAATGTTGAAACAACAGAAATATTAAATACATGAAAATTATCAGAAAGCAGCAATGTGTTTTTTAAAAAGAAAAACATGTTGGACTTATGCAGTGGGTTTTTATTCTTATATTGTCCAGGTTAAAACTGTTCCAGTGATTTTACAAATAACGATCTGTTTCCACTGCATTTCATCTTTCTTCCTTTCCCTGAGTAGTATTCCTGATAAGACTCACACAAGTAAACACTGACACATTTGAAAAAGAAACAGAGGGTAAATTTTTCCTGGATGTATTTCCATAATCCCCTTTTCTAACATCTTGCTGTCCCTTGAGAAGGGGAGGTCTCGCTCCTCCTGTGCTTACAGAGCCTCATTGCAAGCCCTGTTGGCTCCCACAGAGTCCTTTCTCCTTCTCTCCTTGCTCTAATATCCATCAGCCCCCTCCCCACGCCAGCTGAGCTCGCTGCTCAAGCAGAGAATGTTCTCTCTTCCCGTGCTTGTGTGCTGTGTCACTGAGCTGAACGGGTCACACAGAGGTCCCCAGTGCTACCTGCATGGTGGGAGCAGGTGCTAGGGGACAGAGGGGAGGGGAAACACAGGGAGTGTTTTCCCTTTTCTGTGGTCAGGAGTGGTTTCATCAGCTCTGCTGAATATGACTTCAAGTTCATTTAGTGAAAAAGGAAAGGGTTTTCTCTGCTAGGTCAATTGCTGTGAAGACAGCTAGGGAAACCCCTAGAGGGACTGTAGCCTCTGAGTGACTCCCAGCGGAATAACCACCATGATTAAACAATCACAAAGGTACTGTGTTGATATGCCATTTAATATAGTACTGAATTAACCAGTAAGAAATTTCAGAAACTGTTTGATCAGCTTTATCCTGAAATTACTTAGCTGAAGATACTCTAATGAAGAATTTTTTACAACAAGCAATGTCCTTTTTTCATTTTTTTCTAATGAAGCTGTCCCACATTTCCTAGCAGAAGTGATTTTTAGCTCTCTGAGATTCTGTCAATGTACACACCAACAGCATCAGCTTTTCACAGCAGCCTAACAAAGTTTTGAAGATTAAGCAAGTCTTCTCCCAGCAGTCTCACTGAGAGTATGGTTCAAAGCATAGTGAGAACCTACCAGGCTGTATCCCTAGTCCCTGGATAATACTGAGCTAATTACATAACTGGTGTTCAGAGCAACTGGGAATTCGAAATTGCAAGAAAGCAGAGATATTTTTCAGTGTCTTTAGCTTCCATTCCACAGAGAATAACATGGCTTGTTCCTTCCACCCCATGTGCTAGAAACTGCAGCTCCTTCATCTCCTTCCAAACTAGCCTCTCATCACTGCTCAGGATAAAGGTGTTCATAACTTCAGGCAGTGGTAAATGCCAGGTATACATCAGTGAAGGCATGAAAACAAGCTAAAGCAGGGCCAAAGTTCTGCTTCGTTCAGACTGGAAAAGAGAAGGTTTCGCAGTGACCTAATTGCAGCCTTCTAGTACCTGAAGGGAACTTAAAAGAGAGATTGGAGAGGGACTATTTACAAGAACTGTAGTGACAGGACAAGGGGGAATGGATTCAAACTGAAAGAGAGTAGGTTTAGATTAGATATGAGAAAAAAATTCTTTCCTGTAAGGGTGATGATACACGGGAACACGTTGCCCAGAAAAGTTGAGGAGGCTCTGTCTTTGGAAGTGTTTAAGGCCAGGTTGGATGGAGCTCTGACCCATCTGGTCTGGTGAAAGGTGTCCCTGCCTATGGCAGGGTGGTTGGAATTAGATGATCTTCTAAGTCCCTTCCAACACAAACCTATTCTATTTCTATTCTATTCTATTCTATTCTATTCTATTCTATTCTATTCTATTCTATTCCATTCCATTCCATTCCATTCCATTCCATTCCATTCCATTCCATTCCATTCCATTCTTCTATTCATAATGCCCTTAATGATATACTCTAAGTTTTGGTCAGCCCTGAAGTGGTCAGGCAGTTGGACTGAATGATCATTGTAGGTCCGTTTCAACCAAAGTAGAAGAAAATGAAACAAAGCACCAGTTTAGAACAGCTGATCATCTGAGTCTCATCTGTCTGTCTGGGCCCTTGCACAATGGGCTGTGTAAAGGTGACCTGCTCTGGTCAGCCCCTTGGCCCCTTCCAGCTGGCTTCCCTGCCAACTGCACAGAAGGCACAAGAAGGGGCTAGGTTTATAAAGAGATATCTTGTCCAGATCCAAAAAGAGTATTTTTCATTAATGAAATACTGTGGAAGAATGAGCAGTTTTCTCTTTTAAATGAAAGTAACAAGTAATGGTTCTTTGAAAGGATATTAAAGCTAACAAGAAGTGCATGTTTCCAGAGACTGTAAGCAATGTCACTTGTGACTGTCAGACACCTTAAATATCTGTGATTAGGCTTGAATGGGAAGAATGACAAGTGTGGCTTTTTAAAAGGAAAAAGTCAGTGGTTTTTTTCAGCACTGAAAAGATAAGATCCAGTACTTTGGCATTGAACATTTTTCTGTGTGCCTGGTTGAGTGAATGAAGAGAAAATGACAACCTCAAACCCCAGATCCTTCTGTTAGCTTACTCAGGTGGAAAAAAGAACAATTATTATGAAGAAGGTGTAAGTTACAAGTATATCAGATTGCAAATAACACAAAAGATTATTCTCTAATGACAGATACAAAGCCAACTCACCAATGTTTTCTGGAATCATTATGTTTTAATTTTATGTGGCAGATGCTTCCAGAGAATATCAAAAACACTTTCAGTTACTTCTTCAGTGGCTAGAAAAGCAACATCTAATCACAGAGAGATTAGGTTAACCATGTTAAAAAACCACAAGCCCCAATTCCTTAGCTGTATTTAGTTTCACATTGTACTATTTACATAAGGCAAATATGAAGACTTTTTGCTTGACGTAGAATAATTCTTAATTTTTTCAGTGCTTCCCTGCTTTCTTCAAGCTAGGACATACTCTCCAAAGTAGCCTAGGCTTAAACTAGTTCTGATCACAGCCTGGATGTCGGGATAGGCTCTGGTTTTCTGCATAAGTAAAAACCTGTTCAGAGTCAGTAGGCGTGTACAGCTTTCTTGTGGCTTCCTTTTGTAACCTGTCTACGCTGGTCAGGCCAAATGCAAAGCAGCATCAGAAGCCATAGTCATTTGTTGTAATTGTAGTCTTGAGTGAGGAGATGGAGGTGGCAGAAGCTAAAAGACGAGGAAGTGGTCAGGAGAGAATGAGGCATGTAGTGATGGGGCCCTGCAAAACTCCCATTGATGCAAATGCATCACAGGACTCTTAGTAACCACAGCCTGCCCTTGGGCTCTCCAGCTTTCCCCCAGCAAGGTGGTCTGTCTGGCCTTTCCTAAGCCACAGCTCTGTATTTGCTACCACTCTAAGGACAGCAGTGTGCCCTTGTGGCCCAGAAAGCCAAAGGAATCCTGGGGTGCATTAAGAAGAGGATTGCCAGCAGGCTGAGGGAAGTGATCCTGCCCTTCTTCTCAACCCTGGTGAGGTGCATCTGCAGTGATGTGTCCAGTTCTGGGCTCCTCAGCACAGGAGGCACATGGAGCTCCTGGAGCAGGTCCAGCAGAGGGATACAAAGATGATTAAAGGACTGGAGCATGTCTCTTAAAAGGAAAGGCTGAGGGAGCTGGGCCTGTTCAGCCTTGAGAAGAGATGACTGAGAGGGCACCTCATCAATGTCTATCAGTATCTGAAGGGAGGGTGCCAAGGGGATGGAGCCAGGCTGTTCTCAGTGGTGCCCAGCAGCAGGACAAGAGGCAATGGGCAGAAACTGCTGCACAGGAAATTCCACCTGAACATGAGGAAGAACTTCTTTACTGTGCAGTGACCAAACACCGGAAAAGGTTGCTCAGAGAGGTTGTGGAGTCTCCCTCACTGGAGACATTCAAGAGCTGTCTGGATGCAGTTCTGTGCAGTGTGCTCTAGGATGACTCTTCCAACATTTCCCATTATGTGATTCTGTGTTCCTGTGAAAGAAAACCTACCACTTTAGGCACCTAGAACCAGGACAGCATCCCCTTGGAAGGATGTGCCCTAACATTCCCATCTATTTCAGAGGGAAAACAGATGTCTTCTGCAGGAAATTCCAGGCACATGAAGAAAAGATACTGAACACAGATAAATAATACAATATTCTTCTTTAACCATTTGGTAGCATAGAATATCAGAAATTCTTTGGAATTTTCATGGTCACATGGCACCATGAGGCCATGATGAAAACAACTCCTTTCTAATCAAATTTTGCAACAACATTGTCTCAGCTGAAAAAGGAGGTAAAGAACTCATGGCAAAACACAAAACATTTGGTCTTCATAAATGTATATTTTAACATGGGTGCAACCTGGAAAACTGTAAGTCAGAAACAGGGGATGTATACATGAAAGATGATGGATAACATTACTGCAAATATTTGTTGCTTCTGCAGAAACAATCTTGTAATTTTCTATATTTTTCATGTGTGTTAGCAGCATAAACATTGCAAGAATTTTATTCTAAAATTATTAGAATTATTAAATGCCTTGGTTTTCATGCTGTCTTATGATAGTCCACCACAGACACCTCTGCATAAATTTCACTAGGTTTTATCTCAATTTTTACCCTTCTATGCAAAAAAAAATTACCATTTATTCAAGTTAGAGAAATAATGGTTTTTCTTTTAACAGTTTTCTTTTAAACCATCACTATTTTCATCCTAATAGAGAAAACTTGGCTAAAATGAATTATAAAGATGATGGTTTTTATAAGCCTTTTGTCTTGGCTAACCTTAGCACAGCACAAATGTATATTGAACTAAAGGGTTGAATATAGTATTTATGATGAGGGTAAGAAACAAGACATATAAAACTAAAAGGTTGCTTGGGCCTTTTTTTTCTAGTATTTACTATGTGATTAATATTTCTCCTAAATATTTCATTTGACTTACATATGAAAAGATAGATATACAAGGAGGTACACAAGCTACTCAAATGTGTTTTAAAAGTTTTGTAGCAATGGGGTTAATTTCTGTGGGAAGCTTGTAAGAAAATCAAAGATTATTTGTTTTAAAGTTGCTGCATAAATGTTATCTGTTATTCGACATCAAATCTCTTAGATACTTTATAAATTTCTAATGTCTTCTTCAAAGAGTTACTATCTTCTAGTAGCCTAGATCAAAGAGTCTACATTTGACTGTAAAACTGGGGAAAGGCAATCACCAAAACTCACATGTGTATTCTTCCCTTTGCTGTAAAATAATCTAGCAATGTTCTATTATGTTCTTTTGCTGACAAAGGGAATCTCATTTGGAAGATAATTTGCTTCAAAAGAGAAAAATCGATCAATTGCCTAAAATAGACCACATTTTTAGATCCAATCCTCCTCCTCATTTTAATTTTAGTGTTTATTATTAGTGCTAGTGGTTTTAAATAGGTTGGTTTTGTGGCAGAATCCCACATACACGTGACTTCTGGCAAAAATAGCTCCTGGCAAAAAATTGCAAAAATGGAGACCAGCCAAAGCTAGAGTGAAAATATCTTCTGTGTATAGACACTGAGAGAGGAAAGTGAGTCAGTCTGGAGAGGGAAATGTAGGGAGAAAGGAAGGCAGTTCTGCAAAAAGATGATATTGCAGTGTCTAGAAATCCTTTTCTAGCACATCTGCAGCAGTGACTCTGTAGAAGAGAATAAGCAGTAACCATAATTTATGGCCTCTCTATTTATCTCCTAACCCTGACTTTTGAAATAAATTGTGCTTGCTCTGACTTATACCCACCAGCTGACATTCCACCAAGGTAGTCACAGCAGACCACCATTCCAGCAAAAATAGCAGAAGGATAGTTTTACTTATCATAGACAAAATTCCTCAATTGTCATTTCCATTTGCTTATTCTCTGGTTCTGTGTGTTTGAATTACTATTCTAGTTTAGAAGGTACAAGTGTGTGCAATTACTGTTGGATCTGTGGTGAGGGTGTGAATACTTTTTAGCCATTTACCTTCTCAAATTTTTGTGATTGGCCTTTTCAGATACTGTGTTAAGCAAAGTAATCAGTTAGTCAGAATTAATGTAGTGAGATCATGAAGCAGTTCAACTGTGCATGAAGGATTGGTACTAGTGGGAAGTTAGTACATGGATATTGAATTAAGCATTCCAGGCTGTAGAAAGCAAATATAAGCTATTGGTTTCCTCATTGAATCCCAAACTGTGCTTTTTCTGCAACCTATCAGTCATTATCAAATTTGAAGGCAAATGAATGAGCTGGCTTCCTTCAGACAGGACAGAATGACAGCTCTTTCCAACAGCTGTCCCTCATAGTCTTAGAGTATGATATCACTGATTAACAGCCCACATACATTAGCTTCGGTTTAGTCATCTGAATTTTTCTGGGTCTTCAACATGCATCTTTAACTTTATCCTTACTGCTTAATTTGTTATTAAAGCATTTGCTTCCAATATTGATGTAAATATCATCATCTTGCTGAAAAATAGTCCGCTGATGTCAAGGTGACCTGTGAACCCCTGACTGTGTGGGGCAGCAGAAAAGGGGTAGGAGCATGAATTAAGCCTGGGAAAACCATAGAAAGGCTTGCAAAGATGAAGAAGATATGAAAGGGGTACAGTAAAATCTATTACCTTTTACTTTTCTAGAAAATTCAGAGTGGATGTGAAACGGGACCAGGATAGTCATAGACATGTCTGAGCACTGGCACTTTCCTTAGCAGCCTGTGCAGTGAATTCTGTGCAGGAGCAGGGAGTTGGTCAATGCTACCCATTTTACCTGATCTGTCATTGCTACAGGGAAAGGAGCAGCAGGGGAGAAGATGAGCTTTACTGAGTGTGTGTGTTACCTCTGCTTTACAAAAAACGAGTTACAGCACCAAAGTCACAGAGATCCCTGGAAGATCTATGTCTCCACCTATGGATAGACAGGTGATAAGTAACTATGTTAACTGTATAGCTGTCTGGTCTTTAACACTCTGGTGCTTGATGTCTCTGCATGCACTAGGGGAAGTGCAGCTATAGACCTGCACAGACTAATTTAATACCTCTAGAAGGTGATTATTCTACTCCAGGAAATTCTACACTAGGAACGTTCTTGATCCATTTCAGGAGGTGCTTAAGCACAGATCAGGAACAAGGCATCAGACTCCTTTTAGCAACTGAGACTACTGTGGGCTTTTTGCTCAGTTTTTTGTTTAGAATCTACTATTTAAAGGTAATTGAGAGATTTTTCCACCTTAAGTTATGTGGGATCTGATTCAAAACCCAGGCAGGTTACAGAGTTTATGGTGGAATGCAGTGATTTGTGTTTTGTTCCCTTCAAATCTTACCCCAGCATGGTGATGAACACCACCAGTCCCCATTTAATCTGACACAACCACAGTGACAGTTGAGATCACTCAGTTGAGAAATATCCCTCTTAAAGCAGATAACTGGTAAGTTGTAACATAATGTTCATATAATCTTTACTATTTAGCAAAAAGGCAACATGACCTTTTGAAATAATGTCTTCTTTCCTGAAGTGGCTGTAGTCCTTGTGCACTATTTGACAGTCTAGTAGGAAAAAGTCATATTAATTTGTCTGTAAAAGAAAGGTATACCGTAAGAGTTTTAATGCACTTTGTCACAGGAAAATTTACTGGCTGTGTACCTTCATGAGTTACATATGTTGAATATAGTATTTATGATGAGGATAAGAAACAAGATATATTAATAAATAACTGAAAATTCCTTATGCTGCCTTTTTGCAATTAATCTCTGGCGTAAATCTGGAATGAGATCTATGGACATTTCAACATGAAAACCTGAAATATAAGATTAATAACCTGAAATTGAGTACTGCTCTTGAATTGTAAGTAGAAATTTTGTATCTTCAAATATAATTGATTTCATTGAAATTCTGCGTGAAAAAATGATGAATGTGCCACAGGATATTATTAAGAAAAAATAAATGGATTAACACATGCTGCAGTTCTTGCTATACAATGTTAGTTTTGCTGTAAAACTTTAGATATAGGGGGATTCTAACTAAGGGATAAAGTTTAGATTTCCCTTTAAAAATAAATATTCACAATATACTTTTAATTAATTTTGAATTATTTAAAAAATCTTAATTAAATAAAATTAAATAAGCAGTGTAATAATTGAAATAAAGTAAAATATAATATTAATAGTTATTATAACCAAAAAAGAAGACAACAAAAAGAGAGACAGGAATAAAACTCAAGGAAGAGAAGTGATGCACAATACAATTGCTCACCACTTGCTGACTGATGCCCAACCCAGCCCTAAGCATTCATTAGACACCCCAGCCCAGCTCCCCCAGTTTATATCCTGGGCATGGTGTGGAATATCCCTTTGGCCAGTTTGGTCCAGCTGTCCTGGCTGTGTTCCCTCCCACCTTCTTTTTCATCTCCTCTCAGGCAGAGCATTGGAAACTGAAAAGTCCTTGAAAAAGCATGAGCACTGCTGAGAAACAGCTAAACATCAGTGTGTTATCAGCATTCTCATGCTAAATCCTAAACACAGCACTGTATTAGGAAGAAAATCACCTTTATCCCTGTGGAAAGCAGGACATCTGAACATGTCACAGACTTAACCAATATTCAGGAATCGAGAAAAAGAAAAAAATCACAGATTCATTCTGATTTTTCAAGGGTTTAGTCCTGTGTTTTTCTTCGGGCTAAAATCACAGAATCACAAAAAATGGCTGTACTGAGTTCCATGCATTGATGTGTTAACTTGTACAGTTATTTTTATGCCTACAAGTCAGCACCAATATCTTCTGCATCTTTTATTAGGTAATTGTTTTTGTTCTCTTCAGCAATGGCTCAAAAAGGATGTTGTTTGGGATAAGCCCATACAACACATAAGGTTATGCCATCACTTGCTCAGAATGCTGTATGATAATATGCACCTAAGTAAAGATGAATCAACAGTTTAGAAAAAGAAACATTCATAAATATATATATTAAATAAAGTGTCTACAGGAGGGGAAAAAAGTGAGATTCTTTGTACTCTCTCTTCTATATAGATTGCCTTTGCAAGGGAAAAAAAATATGCCTTCTTTTTGAACTCGGTAAATGCCCTCTGGGTCAGTTATCAAAAGGGAAGGGGACTTCTGTACAGTCATCTTACCAAAGGAATTATAGAGCTCTTCAAGGAGATGACATGCTTCTGGGGACCGTAACGCCCACATCAATAATATTAAATAGCATTTGCTATTAAAGGGAATCCTGTTACAAATGAATCTCTGGTCTAAAACTCAGATTCCATCTAATCTTTTAGTTGGCTTCATTCCTTTGAGACAGTCTTGAATAGAAGCATTAGGTTTACTCAAGCTGTATAGCATTTCTTTAATGCCAGCAACCACAAAGAGGTTTTTGCTCAAGGTCTTAGAAAAGGATCTGGAATTTCAGATATTCTTTTGGAACTTTTTCAAATCTGTTGTTTTCTAGTACTATGAAGCATTCTCTTTTTTCTCTACAAAAATAAAAAATCTTTTCTGCAGCTGCACTTAGAGCTCCATTTTACACCTACTCTTTCAAACCACTAATAACCTGTAACTAAATGCCTGTCATGTCCTATCCTTCATCGACAAGGAAGTTTCATGCATGGATGTGTGCACTCTCACAGACAGTCACCAAAAAGGAATTTTGGAACTGATGTTAAGTGATCATCTGATCCTCCACCCACATGCTTATTGATATGTATAATATGTGTGTTTTCATGTGCACTGTATTGGTGTGTGTTATGCACGTGCAAGAATAAGTAGTCAGACATTTGGCACCTAATTAGTAAATAATTATATTCTGCTCAGAGTTCTTTTTCTACAGGAATCTTACCTGCTGGAATATAAATTGTCTGACAGATATGAAATAAAAAGCCAGCCAAGTATTCAAGAAACCTGTCAGTTAAATAAGAGAAAACATCAGCTCTTGAACATTTCCTCCTTATGTTGTGTTTCTCTTTATAACTGAAATTGCTTTTATGAGAATGCCTAAAGCAATTTCTGTGCTTTGTGTTGGTGAGAAATAACACCTCTGATAAGGAATAGTGTGGGTTTGTTTTCTGATTAAGTATTAAAAGGAATCCCATTGTGCATTCTTGTCTCTGCATAGTTTATTCTCCTAAGTCATTAAAAAGCAGGAGACACTTCAGTTCTCCCAGCTGATCTTCCCAATGAAACTGTGAGATGAAAAGTGATCTCCATTATACTTTTCAATTTAAAACTGAATACACATTTCCAAACATGTATGCTAACATCCACTCACTGACCTATTTTTAGGATTCTATCAAGTCATTCCAATGATGAGATTTTTAATAAAATCACTATCAGGAAAATTGTTTGGGGAAAGAAACTCCAAAACCAGAATAGGCTCTAGAGTCCACCTTCAGAGACAATTGTACTCACTGTTACATAAATTTTTCACGCTATGATCAGTGGAGTGTTACAAACAACCCTTGGAGAGGAGCGTACTCCAGTGTAGCTGCCAGGTAAAAACACATCGTACCTTCTGTAAAACTCTGCCCATGTGTGCAGTTGTTATTGTTGTCACAAGAAAGTTGTGTGACCACCGCTGAGGGACAGCAATGCAGACACAAGTAAAGTGTCTCTATGCAGTTCTCAGTGGGAGGAAGGAAGGACTCAGAGACATTTCTATGCTATCAAAAGATGTAAAAGTCCTATTTCAGGATACAGCTTTAAAAAAAAAAAAATTAAAGGACTGTTTATAAAAATCTCCTTAAACAAACTATTTTCCCATTGCAGGCAAAGAACAACCAGGAAGTGTGGAATGTAAAGAAAAACAATCCCTGAGGGAAATTTCTCCCATAAATCACCAGCACACAAATCTGCCTTGTCTCCCACTTAACAGGATGGGTAGCGGAACCTATACACTTTTCCCCTCCTCTGAAAAGACGTATTTTCTTGAAATCTCTTCCCCAGGCGCTGGGAGCAGGGGCGGTCCCGCGGGGCGGGGGAGGCACTCTCCAGGGTCCTGGACAGAAGGCTCCTGCCGCGCTGCTGGCTGGCTCAGGATCGTGGAACAAGATCTACATTGCTCTAACCTCGAAATGGAGGCTAGCAGAAAGTAAGAGGCTTTCACTCAGAGTCCTCAACACCGTTTGTGCTTTTCTCATTCGTAAGCAGAATTAGTAATTTAGGGGAGCATATGGCTCATCTCTAATCAGTTGTACATTAGCACTTGGGAACGGGTTCTCTGCCCACAAAAAAAAAAAAAATGCTTTGTGAGATATGAATTGCACAAAAGGAAAACTAGTCAAAGAGACTGGAACAAATGAGGACAGACAAAGCAGTGGATCTGCTCTGCAAATGTGTGAAACGGGAGTTCAAGCTACAACTGGACAATTTAACAAAGAAAAGAAGGTCACCCTCTCTGATTGAGGAAACGAGCAGAGATTTGAACTTACTGATGTTCGCCCCTGCACGCCATATGGGAGATTGTCACTGTATTTATTCCTTATTCAACAAAATAATATAACTTGAAGAACTAATACTTGTCGTATCCCAAGGCAGATGAACTCTTTCTCACGTGACTGGTGACTGTGGATGTAAAACTGAGTTGCAGAGAAATCATTGGCTTCTGCTCTGAAAATGAGCTGAAACCTGCAAAAAAGAGTTGGACCTATCTAAGAAAATAGCTACCAAAATGACACCAGGAAAGAAAAAAATGAGTGGATGAGATGCTCTCTTTCTTTTGCAATTTGGTTGTGTGCCATGTTAGTTCTGAAAGGCAGTTCCTTTTCTCATTTTCTGAATAAAAATTCTGTGTCCAGTGTATTGTGCCCTATCTCCTCTTCTGCTGATCTTTGCTGCCATCAACTTTGCTCAAGTTGATCTTTGTTTTCATGGTAAGGAATATTTAAAAAGTATGAATGTTATAGGTTGAGGATGGAAAGTAGAAGGAGAAAGTGAGTTTTGGGGTGAATATTTACCTATATAACTCTACCTTTTTTGACCTTACCACCTTTTTTGAGTATATTAGGTGAATTCTCCAGTTTCTTCTAGGCTAGGGTTTGTGACAAAAATGGTAGAAAGACAGAATGCCTGAAAGCCCTTTCTAGCATTAGAAATACAAAAAAATGCCATTCCAAGGAACTTTGAACTTGGAATCTAGTTTTCCCAAAAGTGTTATCCTCTCTTCTCTCCCACCAGTGGTTCTTTGAGGAATATGAGTTTATGATCAAGAAGGCCAATGCCAGCCTGGCCTGGATCAGCAATAGTGTGGCCAGCAGGACCAGGACAGTGATTGACCCCCTGTACTGGTCACTGGTGAGGCCACACCTCGAATCCTGTGTTCACGTTTGGGCCCCTCACTTCAAAAAAGACATTGAGGTGCTGCCCAGAGAAGGGCAGTGGAGCTGGGGGAGGGTCTGGAGCAAAAGTCTTATAAGGAGCAGCTGAGGGAACTGGGAGTTTTTAGCCTGGAGTAAAGGACACTCAGGGGAGACCTTATCACTCTCTACAACTACGTGGGAGGAGGTTGTAGCCAGGTGGGGGTTGGTGTCTTCTCCCACGTAACAGGAGACCAGCCAAGAGGATTTGCAAGGGGAGGTTTAGACTGGATATTAGGAAGAATTTCTTCACTGAAAGGACTGTCAAGCAGTGGCATGGACTGCCGAGGGAAGTGGTGTGGAAGTGACTGTCCCTGAAGCTATTTAAAAAATGTGTATATGAGGTGCTTAGGGGTATAATTTAATGTCAGGCTTGGCAGTGCTGGGTTAATGGCTAGACTTAATGATTTTAAAGGTCTTTTCCAACCCTAACGAGTCTATGATTCTACGATTTCCTCCTCAGCATTCGTGCAAGACTTGGAAATAAATATTGAGGAAATCGAACTAACCCTCTGTCTGCACAGTGATTGGTTCCTGACCTTTGTCTCTGATTATCAGACATCATGTGCTTGAGGCCAGTGACTGACTGTCTCTTCAGTACACCTGAGTCTGAGAGCCCCAAATTTCCTAGGAACCGCACCACATTCACCGAGTAGATGATTCAGATGCCTGCTAAGCCTTATGAAAGACTCATTTGCAATTTCTGTCTGTGTGAAGTGGTTTTTAACTAGAAAAAATGTGGGGAAATATTTTTAAAGTTACCTAAAGTGTCATTAATTATAAATGTGTTGTATAAAGCTTTTTTTTTTTTTTTTGTGTTTACTTCATGGCATTAATTGCTCAGGAAATAAAAATCAAGCAATTACTACCTCTAAAAAAATATATGTATATAAATGTAGGACTTGTGAATATAGCTGGAAAGCTGGAAAATATGAAATAATTATGGTCTGTGCATTCTTTGTATAGAACGTGCTGTGCCACTGGCCAATCACAGTACACCACAACACTAGTGATCACTTCTAATGGGGCATGTAACACATAAGAGAATAAAGAGGACAAGTCTTGTTTTCATTTCAATTGAATTCTAAAATCATCACTAACAGTTAGGATCCATTACTGGGAAACTATTGTCAAATGGTATAATAAATCAATGTGTTAGAAGCACTGAGTACTCTGTATGCACATCACACTTGCAAATTTTATAAATGTTCTTTTGTACACTGTAAAATTTGTAGATAAATACAGATGTGCCTCTTTATGCAGTTCATTTTCTGGTAGCTCCCTTGGTCCTAGTCTTTTGTCACAAAAGTCTCTCAGCTTTTGGCCCTCATTCTCATGGTCTCCTTTCAACACAATATGTAGGTTGCCTAACACAACTTACATTCCATGCCCTGCATTAGGAAGTTTGGAGTGAATTCCTTTCCGGCAATACAGTGCCTGGCAGTGGGACTGCAGAGCATTTGCCATAGACATGGGGCAATCCAGAATGCTTTCCAAATGCACAGCTGAATGGGGCCACTCCACACCAACAGTGAGGAAAGCCTGGATGAAGGAGACATATCTTGATCAGGCAATGCTGATTCTTCATTTTTTCACTATGATTCTTACAAATGAGGCAAACCCCACATAAATTAATTGTTCTTTCTGCATATACTGTGCTGATTACTCTCTACACAAAGCATACTCTTTAACCAGGTAGTTGACTTAAACCTTGCATGGATGCATGCCAGGTAGGGAAAAAGTGGGATCAAACCAGTACTTCTGTGACACACAAGCACTTCCTCCAAAGGCCAGCAGTACACAGCAAGAGTAAGGATGCCACTCACCTGGTTATGGGTGCTGCACTGTTTTAGTTCAGCCCTATTGCACCCAGCTGGGAAGGCAACGTCTTTTTTTGCATTCAGTCAGCACCTGCTCCTCTTTGTGTGCTGCCAATGGGTCCTGTGTGCTTGACAATGCTGTAGGGAGGAGGATATGGGAGGGGACTGCCGGTCACATGCAGATAAATGAACCTCTGTGCTTAAGAAATGGAATAGATGAGGCAGTCTACCAGGGAAACCCAAAATTAAACGTGGACTGCCTGTGGATTTAAGTATAACCACATAATGAATTCCTCTGGTCTCCCAAGCCTTCATGACCACAACGTGAGATTCTAGATGGAGACTGAGAAAACTTTTTCAGCTCACCAGAGATTCCATTATGAATAAGTATGTTGGGCAAGATTTAACCCAGCTGACCTGAGTAAACTGCTCACCTCACCCAGCAGCATGGACAGCAGTTCAAACGCTCAGTTATGGTCATAACTTGCTTACAAGTTCAAATGGTCCCCCAAGTAAATAAAACTGCAAATGGCAAGGAGAGGAAATTGTTTACCTTTACTGTCTCTCTCTCTGTTTGTTTTTTATTTTTTTTATTTTTTTCTTCTTTTTTCCTTTTTAATTTTAATTTATTTTGGGAGCCATTATACATCAAAATTGGATGGTTTATTTCATCACTTCTGAAATGCTAGGTAATGTTTCCATACTATCTGATGAAAGATTCTATAGAATATTTCTTTTCAAAATTACTCTTTTCTTCAATCCTAAGAACATCATAAAGTTAACATTCAGAAAATTTTAGAAATGAAAATGAGAACTGTGTCTGCAGCTCAGGCTGGGACCCTGTATTTTCACTGTTACCCTTACAGACTGCAGAATGGAAACCTTGAGAAATATCTACACTGGATCATTCTTCTAAGATAACATAGCATTCTGTTATGATCAGACTGGTGGAAGAAAGAATATAAAAAGGAGAACCTCACACTTCTTTTTTTTCCTTACTCTTCAGGACATTAGCTTAAATATTACTTCCTACGAAATGTGAGTTAAACATAACTTGTAGTGATACTCTTTCTAGGATCAAGAATTTTTTTCTTCTAGATTTTGTTGATCTGGAACTCATTCATGATTTTGAAGGTCATATGAATTGCAGCTATTCATGTGTATGTATACATATGTAAAATTTCCCTTAAAATAAAATAAACATATGTGTGAAAAAAACCCTACAGCATAACGAAATTCTTTGCCAAGATAAACATACCCTTCAGTGCAAAGGTGTGACAGTGGTGACACTACAGGTCAGAGTATGTAAAGTAATGCTCATTATTCTGAAATTTTTCCCCAAAGACTATGACCTTCAGTGAAAATAAACAACATTTTGAAAGCAAAGGTAATGCAATTATTCATAGTCTGTTTTGGAGTAGTTGGCAGAAAAGCAAATATTTCAGTTTCAGCTTGAAAATCAAGCCATTATTTAACTTTCAATGTGCAGTTCCCATAGTAAATTCATTTTTAATGGGATGGTGTACCTGGTTTGTACTTGGTAATTCAGCTATAAGAAATCTGAGCTGTGCCCCATAAATCAATCTGAATGGTATGCCATAAGACTGCAATAAATTTATGAGCTTCCTTAAAAAAAATAATAATAAAAAAAGAACAGAGCATGTATTAAGTATTTTATGTCTTGTACAGATTGCAATTCAAATCTTTGACTCTAGAAATAAAGCTATGGGAGATTTTAAAATTGTAAAATCTCATTCAAGTTCCCTGGAATTCTTTGTATTTAGTCTATTCCTGGCCTGAAACTGATCTTTGGGATCCCTTTTGGATTTACTGAAGATCTGGCTGTAAGTCACTTTCAGGTAGTATTGCAGAAGCAGCTGGAAAGATAATGTACATTTGCGCTCCTGGAAAATCTTTACTATTGGGGAAGTGTAGCTACGTATGTGACAGCTCTGTTTGTCTCTCAGGTCATTCGTTTCATAGCTGGCAGCAAGGGCCTGGAGTTTTATGACAACATCCCCTCTCAGAGGTCCAAGGTGAGCACACGGACCTGCACCTTTGCTGAGACACCAAAGTGGCTCTGGACAGCCACAGCATCCCTCCCAGGGAAACAGAGGGAATGTTATACTGGTTTGGTTTAATGACTAGCTCATGCAAAGCTGAAAATCTGTCAGAGCAAGCCATAATAATGTCATCTTCCTCTTTCTACCTACAGAAAGTTAAAAGAAAAGAATGTACTAATATTGAAATCCTGAAGGACACACTCAAAAAGGGACTTCTCAATTACATGATGCTGATTTGGTAAATCAGAGAACAGTATGCTATGTTGTGCTGAGCTTTTTGTCCTCTTCTCTTGCATATGCATACCTTCATTTAACTATCTCAGGTTCTGTTTTGGGTCATTTTAAAATGAAATCTAATTTTCATTCAAGTATAGTTGGTTCAAGCCATATTAAAATTATGTCACCCCTTACTATGTAAAGAGATAAAAATATGAAAATTAAGAATAAGAATTACCATGTTAGGTATATGCTAATTTAAATAAATGTTTGTGTACATACAGTATCTGATATCACTGTCTACCAAAAAATCATTCTGTAAGGGAAAGGGAAAAAGTTGAAATTTTGTTGACTTTGCATAGAATTGTTGAGATTGAAAAAGACCTCTAAGACCATGGAGTCCAACTGTTAACCCAGCAGTGACAAGTCCACTGTTAAACCTTGAGCCTAAGAGTCAAATCTACAAGAAGGTCCCTCCTGAGCTTCATTTTCTTCAGGTTAAACAGCATCAGCTCCCTCAGCCATTCCCCATAAGTCTCTCCCCATGTGATCCAGACCCTTTCCCAGCTCCGTTGCCTTTCTCTGGACACACTCCAGCCCCTCAATGAACTCCAGCCCCTCTTGAACTGAGGGGCCCAAAACTGGACACAGGTTTAAAGGTGTGGTCTTACCAGTGCCCAGTACAGAGGGACAATCACTGCCCTGGTCCTGCTGGCCACACTATCCTTGACCCAAGCCAGGCTGCCATTGGCCTTCTTGGCCACCTGGGCTCACTCCTGGCTCATGTTCAGCTGCTGTCAACCAGCACCCCCACGTGCCTTTCTGCCAGGCGGTTTTCCAGCCACTCTGCCCTCAGCCTGTAGGGTTTCTGTGACCCATCCCTTGGCCTTCTTGAACCTCATACAGTTGACCTCATGCCATTGGTCCAGCCTCTCCAGATCCCTCTGTAGACCTTTCCTACCCTGCAGCAGATCAGCACTCCTGCCCAACCCAGTGCTGTGTGCAAAATGACAGAGGGAACACTTGTTTCCCATGTCCACATCATTGGTAAAGATGTTAGACAGGACTGGTCCCAATACTGAGCCCTGGTGAACACTACTTGTGGCCAGCCACCAGCTGGATGTAACTCCAGTCACCACCACCCTGGACCTGGACATTCATTTTTTTTACCCATGAAGCAAATTTTTTTTTACCTGTCCAAGTCATGAGCAGTAGTTTCTCCAGCAGAAGAATGAGAGAAATAGTGGCAATGGTGTCACTAAAGTCCAGGTAAGCACATCTACGACCTTCCCCTCATCCACTAAATGGAACCCCTTGTCATAGAAGGAGAGCAGTTGCTTAAGCAGGAGTTTTTCATGTTCTTGACAGCAAATATCATGAGCAATACTGGTCATGTAAGGGACTTTTATATGAATCTGTCTATTGAGGCTGAAACATGTGAGATAAACTTAAAGGGATGGAAGTATGAACTGAAGAGATTGATGCTAGACAGTTAAAGACTCAGACCTCTTTATCTGTATTTCCAATAAGTAGTCAATGAGTTAATGTTTCAGTTTTCAGGATGAGAAAGGATGTGTCTTTTGTTTTCAGCATCTGGATGGCAAATTTTGTTCTGTGTCAGATTTTATCATGATTGGTTCACAAGTTTTGCTTCCTGCATATTTCTCACCTCCAGATATTTTGAATCTATTTCTCTCAAGAGAAAGCAAGAACTTAGAAGACATAAGAATCCATCATGCTTTACCTTTCATACAAGGTACTGAACATATGTTTTAAATAATGTAAAAAATATTGACAGATATTTCAGTGAAATGCAGTTTCCTTATTAAGAACTGCAGTTCATTTAGGTTTTGGTTCTACTCTACACCTGAATTTTCATCATCAGTTTCTGGAAATGTAATGCTTTTCCATGGTTTTATACATTTGGAGAGTTGACAGTGATTCCGAAGAAGCTCCCTACCTTTAAATGAGTGATCTAAAGATAGAGAGGAATACGTTGTGTGGTGTATGTTCTTGGTAATCTACTGAGACAAAGAATAGAATAGAATAGAATAGAATAGAATAGAACAGAATGTTTCAGTTGGGAGGGACCTTCAATGATCATCTAATCCAGCTGCCACTCACAACCTTCAGATAACCTTTAAATAATAAGACTGACTATGGGACTTCATTCACAGCATGCAGAGTCCAAACGTAACATCCTGCAATTTTACCCCTGCGTGGAGCAGAGCAACAGGCTGTATTCATTTTGATTTGACATTGCTTCACCACAGTCATCTGATTTTGGGTCAGTTTACAGAGTGATAAGTGAGGGTTTGTGTCTTGCATTTGACAAAAGTTTGATATAGCCTCACTGATATTTTAAAGTTCAGCATGACCTAGTTCCAAGAAATATATTTTTAATGATGTGAAAAAAATAATATCAAAGACAAATGAGAGTTGCTATAAGTAGACTATATATTCCAGCTGAAAAACCAAGCCCTGCATGTTTCTTCTTAACCTTGCCATGAGACAGGCCTTAAGCAAGATAAATTAAAATAATTAAAAAAAAAAATATTCAAATGTTGACTGAAACTTACTTTCTCAACAGTGGTAGTGAGGCACTAGGTGACATCCAGAGGGCAGCCACCTGAAGTATAAACCCTACTGTCAGCTGTTTCCCACCATCATTCTCGCTTATATGGCTGCAAACATGGTGATGGAAAGGTAAGGTTGTCCTCCTTTCGCTGAAGACAACCTTTTGCAGGGCTTTGCTTCTCCTCTAATGATACACCCAAGTGCCCTATACAGAGCCTATGAGAAAAGAGGGAGCTTGGCTCATCATTACCAGCCTTTACTCGTATTCCTCCTTCCCCTGCTCTCTCTTCCACCAATATTTCCTTACCTGCAAGCAAAGAGGAGATTTTCTGAAAGATCTGAGTAAGACTTACCTTTGATTTATGTATCAAAGGCAGCACAATCACATCTGCAACACACATCTTTACAGCCTCCACATCTTCCTTATAAAACTGGCAGAAGCCTCTCCTTTACACGTCGTCCTAAGACTTTTGCTACCTTTGAAATGCAGGTAATGAGCTAAACCTCCTGAAGTTCTCCATGGTGGTGAAACTTGTAATTAATGTTAAAAAAAGTCGTCTTACAGAAGACATCACTATTTCCTTTTCATTTCTTCACATCTTTAGAACAGAATTTTAACAATATCTGCAGATTTCCTGTTCTATTCCTCTTGCTCCCAAAGAGTTTCTGTAAGTGAAGAAAAACTTTTGTTGAAGGAAATCACTAAAACCTCTTACTTTCCTCAAATGTTTTTAAAATTAGTCAAAGAAATACCTCTAAAAGAAAATAGCTTTTAACATCTTTCCAAGTTTGCATTCCTCAGTAACTTAGTGTTTTAATGCATGTTACTGGCCGCATACCTACAGTTCTGAAAAAACACCTTTGAAAGTAAACTGGATGTTGTCAAGAAACTGTTTTTCATGAAGTGTAGTCTTAATATAGCAATATAGATGTGATCTGGCAGAAATAGCAGCAGAAGACATTTTCCAGGCTATGAAAATCTTCCTCTAAAAGCCACAGGAGAGCAGACCCCAAGCCACTTGGGTGTTTCGATCTCATATCTCCTAATTCAGTAAGTCTGGATTTCTTTTAAACTGAACTATCAATAACTGAATTTCATGAGTTTTTGGAAGATTTAACATTTCTGCATTTGGAGATAACAGCAACCTCTTAGCAGCTCCATGCTTCTTTACAAGTATTTCTTGTCAATTCTATTTCTATTTTAATATAGTTCTAATGTTCAGTGTATTTATATAATTTTAGGAATTCTCTAGACATTTATGCATGTCCAAAAGTGATGGTAATATTTCAGTTCTGCAGTTTTTCCTAAACGATGCACCTTAAATACAAATCTGTCACATTAACTGGGCAGCACTACCTTGGTTCTACGTGAAAAGATAGTATAAACTGAGAAAGAAAAGAGCATGCAGTGCACAGCAGAACATCTGCTACTGCAGCACAAGTGTTTTGATGGAGCTACCTAAACCTTCAGCTAAGCCAGACCTTTTTAAATGGAAAAGCTGAAAAAAACAGATCTTGAGGTAATAGAAATGCAGATGTTCTAGTCTGGTTTTTCTTTTATCACAATACACATAGACATGGGATGTTATCACATACAACTGACAGAAGTGTTTCAAGTGAAGAACAATAACTGTGTGCAAGATAAACTAAATTATTTTTCTTTGTGTAACTGTCATTGATACATCACATGATTATTTTTTCTATGTGTGAGGATTGCTGGTGAATTTCACAAATGGAAACAATCTTAATTGCAAAATATTCCATCCCTTTCTTTATTTTCAAAGGAAACATGAATGTAATTTTTTTTTATAACATTATGATTTCCAGGCACAATAAAAATAGAAAGAGAGGACAAAAAGCCTCTCTTGTATTTTGCTGACATTAGCTAGGTTCTCAAAACGCTTTGCAACGCTGAGTGAATTAAAACTCATCAGACCAATGTGTTAAGCTCATAATATTTTCACTCCTGTATTACAGCTAGGGAAACTATGGAAAAAAGCCACCAAGGAGAACACATGAAACCCAGAGGAACCAATATCTGTTTCAACTTAATCATGCATTTTACCAACTGTCCTATGTTTTTCAGGCAGTTTCCTCAGTTGTGCAAAAAATACACAAGTTTTCCTTGCAAGACTGGAAAATATAGAGGGGAATGTTCAGGTTGCCACTCTCAGATGTTTTATAAATTGTATTGTCCCTTCACAAAAATGCCAGACTTGTTTTGCCAAACATCTTTGCCCCCATTATTCGGATATAATACAAAATTCCTTTTGAGACCTTTCAGAGCAGGCACAAGGTAGGAGGGCATGAGTTAGACAACAGCATAAAATTAACTGGAGAGTCAGACAGAGATCATCATCAGAAGGGATTAAAGATGGAAATATTTTATGTAAAACTGTTCTTCATTATCTATTAGATGTATTTGCAATATTTTATGTGCCCTGCAAGAAATACCTGCATCATAAATTATTGTCTTGGGGTGATTTTATGACAATACTGTATTCCCCTATCGTCTGCTTTATGCCCAGAAATGGATCCTGCAACTTTAAGCTGGGTCCAGGAGAGGAGGGGAGAGAAGCCAGGCGAATTCTTCAGCGCGGTTTGTGTTCAAGGACACACACACTCCCCCGTGTTGCTCGGCTCTGCTTGCAGTGGGAGAGAGTTTCTTTTCCTGTTTCTAGCCAGCTTGTGAGCTGGGGCAAAAAGTTTTCTAAGAGCAAAATCCTCAGGAAACTTCTACTTCTTTTTCTGGAACTGTTCGGCCTAGCTGTGATCTGAGGACCGGATCATCGGACACTGCGGACCAGCAGGGAGGCTGCAGGGACACCATGTCCCAGCCCGGACCTTGGGAGAAGCCAAGCTACAGACAGAACTCCAAAACCACCAGCTTTCTCTGCATCGAGGAGGGTTAATATCTTAACAGTTATTCATTTTATCCCCGTGCCCTGCGGGCACTCTGCTTGTTAAATAAATAGATTTTTTCCCTTTCATCCAAGAAATTCCTTTTATATTGGTGGGGGAAGGAGTACCAAAACTGGNAATCCTCAGGAAACTTCTACTTCTTTTTCTGGAACTGTTCGGCCTAGCTGTGATCTGAGGACCGGATCATCGGACACTGCGGACCAGCAGGGAGGCTGCAGGGACACCATGTCCCAGCCCGGACCTTGGGAGAAGCCAAGCTACAGACAGAACTCCAAAACCACCAGCTTTCTCTGCATCGAGGAGGGTTAATATCTTAACAGTTATTCATTTTATCCCCGTGCCCTGCGGGCACTCTGCTTGTTAAATAAATAGATTTTTTCCCTTTCATCCAAGAAATTCCTTTTATATTGGTGGGGGAAGGAGTACCAAAACTGGTCTTTAGAGGAGACATTCCTTCCAGAGCATTTCCCCCTAAACTTGTCTCAAACTGAGACAATTATATTGACTCTAACTTCTGCATGATACCCTCACTCTGAAGGGGAGAGTAAACTGCCTTACATTTCAAGGTTGCCATTCCATCACCCTTGAGGAAAGGAGTTGCTGCTGAGCCATGTAGTGACCACCAACACCTGCAGGGAAGGGCTGTCTAGAACTCGCAGGGCTGGTCCCTTCACCGGTAGCTACATGATGACATCTTTGCTTGATCACTCTAAACTCACTACACAGCTCTTTCCTGTATGAAATTAGGATCTTTCCAAGAGGCAGGAGGAGAGTGAAGGGATTAGAGCAGAGGAAAGTATATCTGACAAATCCATCCTCTAACCAGGTGCACTGCTGAGTTCCTGAAGATAACATATTATCTAGATTCATTGGATTTACTTGAAAGACATCACCAGGAAGGATCTTTCCTTTTTTCCCTTTCATTGCTTTGAGGGTGATTAACAGTGCCTGTACTTTCACTGCTGCACCTGCAGGTAGTGAAGAGATGTATTCACAACAGCAAGCAATTTCACAGCATGAGCACTCAGAAACATTATTTATTACTACTGTTCCAGCTAAAAAGTCTGAGACTGCAAAACACTAACACATACAAGATCTCATAACTCATCTGTAATTTGCATTTTTCATGGATACAAACCTGGCTGGCTAATTGGGAAGTCATTTGACTTGAGACTTAATATACTTGAACCTTATGATGGATTCAGCATGAAGAGAATATATTGTGTTTTCATTACTTAGAGCTAGGAGCAATTTTCGACTGTGTGTTTTCTCGTTTCAAACAAGAGAAAAGATTTATCTGCGAGAGTAACAGATTGGCCCGTCTAATTCAGCATACTTCCAGCAGTTGCCACCAATGCAGTGGCTGTTGCTGAGAGTGTGCCCTTTCCTGATGGTTTTATCAAAGAATGCACAGTTATACAAAAACAGGCAGTGGTAGTAGAGCAGGGGAAATTCCTCTTTGTTCAAGGAGCGCAGGGGATGAGCATTGCAATGAAGGAAATCAAACCTCCCTCTAGTTGTTGTGTTTTCCATGGTCAAGGTGAAGGAAAGAAGACTAAAACTCCAATGTGGAAAGATGGTTAATTTCTAAAACATGCCACAGACAATCCACAACTACAGAGTGAATGCTATCCATCTTTCTGTGTGTCACTGTATACCAATACCAAGTATGGGCCTGGTAAGGGTCCAGATAAAGGGACCAAGCTTGCCTGTGGTTTGTTGATAATGAAGTGCAGAGAAAGGTCTGCCAGACGGAGACACTGTCACAAGTCTAAAAAGCTGGAAAACATCAGCATCCCTTCCCTTGCTGTGATGCAGCTGTCAAGGAAAAGCATCCTATGCTTCTAAAAAGGAGTGATGCGTGGGCAAAAAAAGAGCTGTCCTGTAGCTTTCCTGGACAGCTTTCTTCTTGGAAAGCTTACTTGGAAACCTAGTTTAGTCAAGATTAGTCTTGCGTGATCTAAGGATATATATGGATACTCAAAAGCCAAGGCAGCCTTCTGTGTCTAGATTATAAATATACCTGAAAACTTTTGTTAATGTTCCTTACTTATTGTGTACAGAAGAAAATATTATTTATTCCAATAGAAAAAGCATCATGAAAAATGTTTCTATGTTCATACCGCTGTGTATCACACTTAAAATGACTAACAAAGTAGGTATTTTAGGGGCAGGTACAAGGAGTACAACTTACAACTAGCTTCTGGCTGTATAGTATGTTGCATTCAAGGCATAGCCTGATAGAAAAACAGATTTCATGGAGGTGTGTTTACACCCACATCGTCTTCCTTCGGTGTAGTCCCTCTTCTCAGGTACTACAGGAGCTCTGCACCCACTTCTGACGTGACTCAGAAGAGCGAGTTCTGCTTCTCTTTAATGCTGCCCAGGAGTTCTATCTGTCCATGAACCAAATCTCCTCAGTGGTGGGTTTGGGTGTATCCCATATACTCAGCACAACATGGTTTGTGCACGCTCGAGCAGTGCGACGGCAATGGGGAGGCATAACTTGAGCGAGTCATTGTAGAAGTGTAGTGACACATTAAGGATTTTTGGTTCCCTCATTTCATCACCTCATTATATAAAGTGGTAGAATATACAATCTTTGAAATGGGATGAAAAAGGGGGAAAAAGAAAAGGAGTGTTACTTGTAAGGCGGCACATCCCTGAACTCCGGAGTAGTTGAAGCACGTTACAAACAAAAGCAGAGCGCCCTCGTGTGGCTCCTGGGACCCGTGGGACACGCACAGGACAAGAATTTTGTGTTGTCATGGGAATATTCTGCAATTAGGGTCTTCTGTATAGGCAGAGATTTCCGCTTACTAATTCCATCATTTTTGAGGGAATTTGCAAAAGCTGTTCCGGTAAGCCTAAGGAAGCTTAGCTGAAATGCACACACTCCAAAGCTTTTTACTTCCTTCCAGTCTGGCAGTACTATACTATGTTATTTTTCATGTCTGCGAGAATTTCCTTTAAAAAATGCAAGGACTGTTAGTCTAGTTACTCTTGGGTGTTTTTTTGCAGGTCTTTTTTTTGTTTGTTTGTTTGTTTTTTCTTCTTTCTGCATGCTACTAAATTTTATTTTCTAAATTTAGTTAACTATATTGCAAATTTTCCAAAACACTCTTGTGTTTTCCTTTTGACATTTACTCTTTTTTTTTCTCTCCACAAAAATGTATTTGACATATTTCGTTCCACAACTGAGTTAATCTGTGGACCTGGAAAAAAGAAGATCTTATGCAAAACTGATAATGTTGAATGTACTTAAAAAAAACGATATTGTCACATTCCCAACTTAATAAAACCTCAATTTCATGAATATGTGGTTTATTCATAGGATTAGGAAAAAAAAAATCAAATTTGCAGAAAAATGCAATGCAAGAAAGAGCCAAGATCAGTGACGGACTCTGTTTCTGTGTGTTTTCTCTTTAATTTCCGGACATCTGGTTTAAGTCTGTATGTTTTATATTAAGAAATAAATGTTAATTTACTGTATTTACAAGTGATTTAACCTGATTCAACAGGTGAATTGTCATGTGTTTTTATAGTTGCCACCATATTTCTGAATATACAGACATTCAGTGCTAGAATCCATTTCTTCAACAGTGGGAACTGAAGTCCTAATACAGTAAGAGAAATCAAACTACAAAACACTTTCTTTTCTTTTTTTCTACACATTCAAATGGACAAAAAATAATGGAAATTAGTCTTCCTTTATTACAAAATATCACAGGACAATCACTTCTACAAATGAATCATTTTCTGTACAACGACACAGGATAAATGGAACTATTTCATTAACTGGTTAGATTAAATATAAACTAATATTTATCTCAATGTTCATCAAGAAGTGCGAGTCTTTTATCAACATTTAAATACAGTATATCAGGTGTTATTTTATATGTTATTTCAGAAGATATTTTAATGCAAGTCAATCACTTTCAGTGTTGACATCCTCAATCAATTAACGTGAAATAATCCTAAGTATAACAACGCTTTCACTCGGCCAGAAGATGAGAAAAGAAAAATTATGGGAAAAAAAATAGAACTATTCTCATCCTCCTATGAATTCCTGCTCAGAAATTGCAATAAAATTTACTGTTTTATCAAGGCTTGCTGGAACTTATTTTCAAAGAGTCACCAGCAAGCCAAGCCATCAATTTTTCTGTGTCATATGGAGACAACATCGGAGCTGAAAACTGCACTCAGCTGTTTTGCTTTTTGGGAGAACATGGTGGGATTATGCAGTCACCATTTACCACACATTTTCTGTTGCTCACTCTATACTCTGTCATGCAGTGTCTGTGTTTGCTCCAAGTTTTTTACAAATTCTATTTTTTTTCATTGTATTAATAGAAATGTGCGTGTCCAGGACAGTAGGCACCAATGAACAGACATGTGCATACCTATGCACACGCAGGGAAAGAAATTGCTCTCAGCTAGCGTTGCCAGGTACGTATCTTTCCAATCATCACTACTATGTGCAATTTAGTAATATTTAGTAATGCAGTTGGTTGTAGTTTGGGGTTTTTTTTATACTTCTGCATACTAATACCAGCCTTTAAATGAATACATTCACTTTTGCAAAACTAGCAATTTTTTTAAAGTGAAACATTGGAAAAGATGAAACTGTAACATCTTCTGTATGAAAGATTTAATATATTAAAGGGATATGTTTTGATCAACAGAGGGCACTCTATGGTTTTCGAAGGAGCCTAATAGAAGCTTGAAAGGGTTCAGCAGGAGATGACTGAGTGTGGTTTTCAAAGAGCCTTTAGTACTGGTCAATCTATAATTTATTGGAAATGCTACTGATTTCCACAATAACATAGAGAACAGGAACGAAAGAGAACCCCATCATTTGATAAAGTCAGATACTAGGATTAGGGCTGTGATGTACACAGTCAGCTCTTAGTTACATCTTCAAAATTGGAAATTATCTGTAAAAGTTGTAACATACTCTGAGTCAAAAGTGTACTTATCCAGTAATGCAGTAATGACGTGTTTTACCCATGCTGTTTGTTTAAAAATTATGACTTTGAATATCATAAGTGTTGACAGGTCAGGCCCCACTGCTGTTCCATACAGGATATTTCTTCCAGTTCATAAATAGGTTAGTTTCCTGACACCAGCCTACCTTGTGCTATCGACTTTACTGGCCACTTTTACTTCTGTTGTTCACTTATTTTCAAATAAAATAATTGCATTTAGAATTAGAACCTGAAGGGGAATTTTGGTAGAGCAAACTTGGTATTTTTAGCCTGTCTGCCTAGAATGCATGGAAATAAAGCAATAAAGATATAGAACAAAATGATTCATTGATACCGTGTAAAACTTCAGAAATTACTTTAACTGAGATTTTCATATAGAAGCCAAACTATGAGCACTTGGCAGGAGTACTGCACACAGAACTATCATACATTAAGGTAGCATGCATGTATTTCTATAAAGTAGACTCATCCTGCTTAAAAACCTAAAACTCAAATTGAGGAAGCAGTGCTACATGCCCACCCTGAGAACACAGGAGTTAAGCACTGACTCAGCTTTAAGCAGGTGCATGTTTCTCATTAACAAACCTTCAAGCATGTGATCTATGTGTAAAGGTGGGGCAGTACAGGCATCTCCAGCTAGAGAGAAGATGGTGAAAGTTAAAGCAGAGAGAAGTGCAAGAAGTCCTCATGTTATCCATTCCTCCTACAGTAACCCTCTTGAGAATTACCGTATAACATGTGCCTGTAATCACAGACAGTAGGAGAGCCAGTGAAGAACTAGTCAAAGTTTCGAGGGTAAATTCTTATCTCTTTGCTGTGCCTGTGAGTGTGGAATGAATTGAGGGAAGCAGCTGGAAGTTAGCGTCAATCAGAGCCCAGCTCTCACAAGGAATGAGGATTTCTGTAATCACAAACCTGGCGCGTAGAAGTTAAAAGCTGTTTTCCTTGCTTTAACACTTATATTTGCCAACAGCTGTTTCAACATTTATAAACACAATTCCCACTGGCTGCCAAATTACCATAAATTCATTTCTGCATATTTTTGAGTACTAGGCATAAAAATAATTACGTCTGATTAAATCCATTTATTCTTTCACACCTTTCAGATATGAATTGTTGCAATATATTATATCTAAACAAAAATTTCATTATGACTTCGAGGCAGGTTATCTTCAGAAGGTTACGAAGAAATAATTTATTAGGTACAGTCAGGTCATGGTATTTCACAGTTTCATTCCAGCTAGAGCACACAGTGTCTGATAAGTGACAGCACAACTTGGGGCAGCAGCATGCTCTAGGAGATTCAGGTGTTCTTTCTGTGTTCAGCTTCATTTAAGTGAACTCTTTTAATGTTATAGGTACCTAAAACCATTCTGTCTATAGGAGAAGGAGACCTTCAGAGTGCTGTTACAAAATGCTGCTTCCATACTTGGTGTGCGTTCTCCCCCTGGAAATTTAAACTGTGCCTAGTGTTGCTGAACACTTGCTCTTGCAGGAAAATGTGCATTCGACTTGTTCAAATATGAAGTGTGTGTGATGCTGGCAGGCACTGTGCTTGAGAGTGTGGAGCTCCAGAGACCGAGTTTGCTTCTTCCCGCTGAGCACGAAATGCCTTTCATCACGTAATGTTTAACCTTACGCGTTCTGCCGCAGTCCTGGCTAACACTTCATTTTAAGTGTGCCAGCATTATTAATTCATTCGGTATTCACTGTAATAACACTGATCATAATTAACCCATTCTGTAGCCTTGTGAGTGTTTTAAGTGCTCACATGGAATTCTGCTGCAATTCAGCATTAATTAAGGTACCACCTAATTTTCGCAGAGAAACAAGAGCATGTGATCTGTCTCATGAGGTAACTCCCTTAACATCTCAGAGCGCTCCAAATATTTCGAGTGTATGGATCTTGTGAACATGCTGGATATATTCCCACTCTGAGGAAAATTGTGTATACCAAGTGGATAAATTATGAAAGAACAATATTATCTAACATGCAGCGCACACCTGCCTATTCTGTATGTCACCATGTAGAGTATATTGCACTGCATTTAATACTGATAAACACATTTCCACTTGATAAAATATGAAAAGAACCAAGCTGCTTTTCAAGAACTTAAAAGAAAAGCTATAAAAGGAATACCTTTAAATTTAAAAAATGCCCTCCTTTTAATTTTGTAAAACTATAGCCCATATATACATATTAATATACAGCAGCTGAAGCAATCATATCCTATCAAATGCCATGTATTAGTTTAACCAACACACTTACTGCAAAGATACTGTAAACTAAATAATCTCCTTTAATTGAAAATAAGCATAAAATTGTTATTTTTTTTAAAGTATGTTGTATATCTGAAAATTATTACACTGTAAAGTAAAAATACATGCTCCATTTCATAGCAACTTAGCAAAGTACAGATACAGCAACATGATTTCAGTGCATCCTTTGAACTAATATTTTCAGGGATGATTAACTTTGTTGGAGAAAATTATTCTAGGCAAAAACTGGACAGGTAAGGGCTCAGCCTGCAAGCTGATTTTCTCTACTACAATTTCTTGAAAATTCTTTCAAAATTACTCACTTTTGCTCATTTTTGAATGATGGAGAGGGCAGATTTATGTAAAGTATGTCTAAACATTGCTTGCTCACACAAAACTAGATCATTATCAACGAAGTATTTGGGATGTGTGTTTTATCTTGTTTAATATTCCTCGACTTGGGTATCAATTTTTCATTTTGCTATGCTAAACCCCACCTTGATAATAAAAGGGAAGTTTGAAAACTGAAAGCACTGTCATATGATTTAGGCTGTTGCCTCATGTTTAAATGATATTCATTAAACTATCAGTCCACAAAGGCCTCTGAACGAATTTCTCTTGGTCTACATGAAGGAATCAAGGGAACTAAAAATAAACAGAATTCAGCCGGTAAATGTCTTAAAATAGTATTGATTTCTTTTACAGTCCAAATCTGTATTGTGGAACACTCTCACCATTGGAAATCAATGGCAAAATTTTAATTGACTTCCACAGAGCCAGCACATCATCTATGAAATTTAAGATTGAGATTGTGGTTTATTTTTTAACCCACTGCACAGCAAACTGCAGCTAGAATAGTGGTCTCTGTTCTTTAATAAGTAACTATGATTCTCATTAGCAAAAATATGTTATATACTAAGTGGAAGAAGAATCCTAATATTGATTATTGAGACAGCAAATATGAGGTATTTAGACAGAGCATACTGAGATTCAAGATTGCTTCTTAGAACTCACAGTATCTTAAATTTCAGCATGAAAGACATTTTATTTTTGAACACAGAAGTGCTGAGGAAATATGATCTTACTTTAGAAAAAACCCACAATATCTGATTTATAACTTTTCAGGTTACACTGGCTACTTTGTAGGGTGATGTTCTGCTTCGAAGAGTGCAGCCAAAGGTGTTTAGGTGCCCATTAGTGAGTTTTTCAGAAAGATTAAGGGCAAGCCCTGAGTGCAGCTCCCTAACCTGAACAAGTGTGCCTTTCACTCTATGTTTTCTATCTCTAGAGTTTGGGGTCTTCATTTTCTAGAAGCACTACAATTCACGCCTCATAATTTTTCTGGATTATGTTGTCTGAATTTATCTAGGCAACAACCCCCTAAGAGGGAAATTCATTTTGAGAGCCTTGTGGTTGCAATAGACATTTTTTACCTTGTGTAGTGATTATCACCTCTTAATTACTCCCAGAGAAAGAGCTTTGAAAACCCATTTGACTGAGACAGCAGTACAGCTATTTCATTTATTCTTGAATTTCTGTAGTGTTTCTTATATGGAAGGAGAGGTGGATCTTGAGTCATGCAGCTCAGCTCTCAGTTTGACCTTCCCAAGGGCCATTTGTAGCTTCATCACATGGAGCTTGATGTAGTCACTGCCTTGCAAATGCTCTGGGTGCAATTTTTTTTTTTTTTCTTTTTTTTTCTTTTTTTTTTTTATTTTGTGTTGTCTTACTATTTTGGTGAGAAAATTCATTTTCTTTCTCTCAAAGTTCTCTAACATGAAAAAATGTGAAGTATTTTTCAGTCTCAGAAAGATTCAAGGAAACACGACAGTCATCCAGATGCTCCTTCTCCATGTGTTTTCTGTTATGCAGTGATATAGCAAAAAGGAGCAGAGGGGCATTAGGTATCTCTCCTTTTGCTCCTTGCTTATGAAAAGTAAGATGCAATAAGAATTAGTTAGACTATGTGTTTTGGAAAACATGGCAGAGGTACTGATGCCAATAAAAAAAAACCATGTAGGTGAGACAGAATTAGATAATGTAATCAAAAAATGGTATTTTCTCTTAATAGTCTGAAATAGATTAATAAGTGAAAGCATACAATAACTGGTATGAAAAGAATATATAGAATTAGAAGGAATACCATAGAACTGATTAACCCTGCAAAAATCTCCTACTAAGGTAGTGTTTAATATAGTGGGTTAGTCCCATGTTATGAAACATTTAATTGTAACGTTTACAACCACAGTATCCACACAAAAGGGGCATTCTTTCAAATTAGATATAAGGAACATGAATACAACATTGTCACATGTTTTTGCTTAATTTCTGAATTATTCAGTTTCTCTTCACTAGTAGAAAGAACTAATTTTTCTTCCAAGTAGGTATAATAACTTTTTAAACTGTAATAATAATAAAAAATAGATGATGCAGACTAGAACTCAAACTTATCCAGAGCATGAGCTACCTATCAGGTATCTCAGAAGTTTTTTAAATCATTGAGAAGTCGCATCAATTAGATTATACTAATCATCAGTAACAGATAGGATGTAACAAGTATTAATAAGTCATAGTAGATTTAAATCAGATTATGAAGTAATAAAATGTAGACCAAAAAAATTGCTTTTGCATACCTTTCTTCTATGCACAATTTAAAAAGATTTCCCTCTAAATCAAAAGGAATATACTATTTAAAATAAATATAATCCTTGAACAAGCTAATACCTGAATGTACACTAGTCTTTATCTCATGGATATCCTTTAGCAGTCATAAAGCTTTCTGAATTCCTTTTGACTTAACCTCATGACATCTGAGCTCAGGATGGTGACATATATAAGCAACACCTCTATTGCTCCTCCCTGCCTTAGCATCTGGTCTCCTCATCCACGCCAGCTGAAGCAGGTCTCGGAACTCACATCCTGGCAGATTAGGAAGGATGTCTTGGCACTGCAGCATTTAAGTGTGTCACTTTGCATCCATGAGCACAAGTATTTCCTATAGGGCAGTGAATTTGGGCTCCATAAGGACCCACAGGAAGATGAATTCTTTGTCTGTGTGTGACTTTCAAGAGCCTAAGGCTATAGCCTCCACACATCATTGAGAAGTGATGCATGATATTTTTAGCTTTAAAAAACCCGAAATAAAGTATTGTTAGATCTCTACCACATTTTCTTTCAAAACTATAAAGCCAGTGAGTGAAACACAGAACAGAGAAAAATGGTGGAACTGTGAGAGAATCATCAAATAGCTGATGTTGGAAGAGGTCTCTGAAGATCATCTGGGCCAATCTCCTGCTCAGAGCAGAGGCAGCTCCAGCAGGCTGTTTAGGAAGACAAAACAGCAGTTCCAGGCATAAGGGTAGCAGGTTTTCAGGATCATCCCCTCAGCTGTTTATGACATCAGGCTACTCATTAGCTACTCTCTATCTCAGAGATCCCATCTGTGACAGAACGATATTAAATTCTAGCACAATTCCTAAACTTTCCCATATTTTCTAGAGAAGCTCCTTTTCCATGGCAGTGGGACATTCTTCAAAGATTATTTTAAAAGCTGCTTAAAGACTTTAAGACTACCTAAATCACTGGTACACTATACTTCAACAATGTTGTAACTTCTGTCTTCACAGAGTGTGTCAGTAAAAATCCATCTATCCATCACTATTGGAGGAGACTTGAACACGTCCTGCTGACTCCCTGCAACCAGTTGCAGTGTTGAGCATAGGGAAGCAGATAACCTGCAAGAACTGGAACTTCTCTGATGGATGTTGTGAGCAACACTTCAAAAGCAGTGCTGTCAGCCAGCATTCATGGTAAGCTCACAGTAATTACCCATTTAAGTACCAATCAAAAAGTAATAGGAGATGATAATTCCCATTGAACACTTCTAACATGCCCTGTGTCATAGAGGTATGTGCCTTAATTTACACTGAAACTCATTTAAAAAAACCCCAAAAACTTCAACCCTAACCCAGACCCTAAAAACAAAACCAAAACCAACACCAAAAAACATTTAAGGTTACATATATTGACTTCAGGAAAGACTTCAGGCATGTAATGCCAGTGTTTAAATTTCAGCTCCCCAGGACTGCAACGCCAACACTCAGAAAAAATCCTAGTCTATTTCAAATGCCACTCACTATCAAAGTTCTCAGAACTGGGGTAATAAATGTGAGGACTTTCCAAGGCTGTGCTGTCAGGGTGTGTTACATCGACTCTACAGCTGGGGTTTGTGCTTATACAGCAGATTTCCTCTCTGTCTTCATTTAGTGAGCCTTTACCTGCCAATCTCTCCAGAGCAAATTCCTTTGGAGCAAATTCCTCTGGCATGCAGACCACAGGACCAGACTAGAGCATGCCAGAGGTGGAAAAAACCTTGAACTGTAAATAATGAGATCTTCACATCCTCTGCATGAGCAGTTGCACTGCAAGCAGCCACTCTTCTTGGCCCCACACTCCTCATTGTGGGTACAGCCCACTATCTCCATTAATACCGTTTCCAAGAGGGAATGAATTTTGATTTATGGTACAATAATTTCTCGCATCTCCTCTTTGAGCTGCTGCGTAGAATGAGAACAGGAATTGAGTTAATTGTAGGTAGTCCTTCTACTTTTCCCACCAGTTCCTCTGTGACCTCAGTGGGTGAGAAAGCTTAGAGATAGCATAGTGTTCCAGACACCATTTATTCTGAGGATTTGTTATTGAGAAAAACTTAATATCTATTTAATCCTTATGCTTTTAAGAGACCAAGAGGGAAATGTACTTTTTCTTTCCTGAAAATTAATATGAANAACAAAACCAAAAAAACCAACCACTATAGGACAAGTTTGGAAGAAGTTTTGAAAACAAATTCATCTTTTTGGGGTTGGGCTGAAGCAGTGCTTATGCACACTAGGAAATAAATTTGATAAAGAAGAGCTGGTTCTTCCTACATGTTGCTGCTGGTGATTACTTTATATTTAAATGTTTCTAAGATAGTCAGAGATCAGCCTTTCACAGGATCCAAACATGAAATTCTGCCAAACTCAATGACTAACTGACCCCTGTTAGTCATATGTCCTCTCTTCAGCAAATTACTAATAAATGCTTGTAGGAGGAATGTCAGACAAGATTACACATCAGTACCATTAGTAACTGTGGAACGTCTTTCTTATTCCACGGTTGGATAAGAAATGCTTTGTCATTTTCAGGAGTCATGCAGAAGTGAATTTCATATTCATTTACACGTCTTAGCAGAGATAACATGGCAAGTAGCAAATGGATCATCCTTTCAGCTGTGAGCTCCTGAGGGTTCATTTATAAGAATTCCTATAATCAAGCATGCAGTCAGATAAAACACCTCCTATTCCTATTCTGGTTTCATATGAACTTAAGTACTGCCCTGACTTTAGGTCTGAATGTGTGTGCATATACATTTATATATATATAAGCATGAATTCTTCATCTTTATTGTATTCCCTATTTTTCTTTCTATGTAATTTCAAACTCTCCATTATTAATTCAGCCCTTTGGTATCTCCCAGCAAAGGGTGAGGAGGGGCTTGAAAGTTCCCTGTTGCCATTCAGCAGGACTCCTCCATCATAGCTGTCTTTAGATGTTTAAAGATGCTATTAGGCACCCACTGGGATCTATAGACATGACTCAGTGACACCAAAATGTAAGGAAATCACATGTTTAATCTACTTCAGATTTTTTAAATCACATGCAACATATATCTCTGTTTAACCATCAAAAGAGCTTTGTGTACACTTACACATTGCTCCCAAGTGTCTATCACTGGCTTTGCCTTCTGCTTACTGCCCTTTCAATATCATCTTGATAAACATGACATTAAAAACCAAGTAGTCTTTCTGTTAGTAATTTTAAGGTTCATGATTTCAATTTTTATATTCTGTAATTTCAAAATCTGAGTGTATATTGCAATGTGCTTTCTTGTCTTGTTCTTCAAAAAGATGAAACGTATCTTACATTACTACTGTTACAATTGACTGTCTCCTTTATAGATACGAAAGAATGGGTTGAAATACCTATTAATAAGAAAATAGTTTAAAAACGTACTTAGGTACAATGTAGCAATAATGATAACTAGCAGATGCAGTAGTCAAGGATTCCACTAAATTGGTGTATGGTGCTTCAGAAAAGCAAGCATTTAAATCAATTACACAGAGACACAAAATAGGTTTATGCTTCTGAGATGGTAGGGGAAGAAACAAATGGGTTTGTTAGAAGAATAATTCAGAATGGTCAATGGGATGGTGAGCTGAAAATAAACCAAAGATGTTCTCCCCTCACAGGAAGGTTATGTGAGGGCTACAGAGCAGCAGGACTGTGGCGGTCCTTCAAAGGGTGAGGTGGCCATGGATTGAATCTGTAAACAAGTCATTCCTAGCATGTGGAGAAGCCATGGCTAGAGAATAAGCTGCAGCATTTAGCCTAAAGCAACCATCAGGCCATAGCCCCTTGGATCAGACACTGAGCCAGCTCTGGGACTGATGGCCAGTTACAAGATGTTTCACAACCTGCCTGGAATCCACTGGTGGTGAGCATTGATCTCCAGCCTCCTGAATGACTGCTGCTTTCTAAGTCTGTGAGCTCCTGCTTTAGGCAGGGAGCTGAAGCTAGAGGTGCCAGCAGGTTTCCATAATTACTCCTGGCTGGCGAGAGCAGTCTGAAGCTCTCAGAACCCTTCAGTTTCCTGGGAGCAGCCAGCTCAGCAGCTCAGTTCTGCTTCCAAACTCATCAGAGTATAGGGCTATGGCTCTCTAACCCATACATTGCTCAGACTAAGGTCAGCACCTCCTCCCACATGAATCAACACCAGATATTATTCCTAGTCCACCCACTGCTGAAGGGAACCCTACACCTGGGACCAGTTTTCTTATTTAAACCAAATAAGGAAAACTGACTTACTTAAAAGGTAATTTGTTTCAGCTTTCCTGACCTAAGCAGCAGGGACTGAGATATGTTACATTTGCAAGAGAGAATCTGGAAAGAAGCTGTTTTTTGACAATCACCATGAATTTCAGTCCTAACTTTGTCTTTTAATCACACTGGGCCTAATTTTACATGTGACTCTGTGCAAGTGCTGAAGCATAAGCACATTGTCCCAGCTGGGATGTCAAAGGGGGATCATACTTCCAAGCAGAAGTGAGATTTTTTGGAGGGATCCCTTTCATGAGTGTCTGCAAGGCAGGTGCCTCTCCTACATCAGGCTCAGCGATGCTGCTTGTGGTTCTCAACCCATGCAGCCAGCAGGGGAGAGCTGGGCCTTGAGCTGCTCATAGTAGCATGTCTCATTTGTAGAATGATGACACTGAGAGTTCCTACCTTTACCTATCTGTGCCACACAGTTATTGATTTACCAAATAGGCCATAGAAGAGTTTGGGATACCTTGCGTATGTTAATGCTGACTAATGTTTTACTGTTCCATTTATTCCTGTAGGGTCTAATTCAGCAAATCTACAGTGCATAATATTTTTCATTCACTTGAGATGAATATACCTGGTAAACATCTGAAATGTCCCTTCACAAGGTAAAATAACAGAATCTTTGTAGCCATCGTTAAATGTCTTCTCCACAATATTTATACTGCAATCAGAACAAAGCAAATGAGTGCTTTTGGCAGGAAAAAAACAGCCTTAAAAAGACACAGGGTGTTGTTGTTTTCTTGAAAAGTATAAAATTCCTCAAAAATTACATGGTGTCACACAGCCTGCCATAGCTTATAAAAAAAATGATGCACTGCCTTTAGTTTTATTAGGAAAATTACACTGCATTAACTCTTTGTGTCTTTGAGGGCACGTCTCTGCATTGCACAGTAAAGCTTCTTCCAGACAGATGTGTGCCATGTACATGGCTCGGACTAACACTATGTGGAGATACTCACTCTGGAAAGGTTGGCTCAGATCATTTCATCAGCACAGGCAAAACCTGCAGCCAGGGGCTGGAGCCAGACTGCTCCTGGCCTGGGAAGAAGAGAGCTCTGGATAATGGGAGACCTGCATGGGAACCTTGCTGTTGCTGCGGGAGAAACAAAGGCATGGCAGGAATGAGGGAGGCTGCAAGGATGAAGCACATCTTTGATGCCTTTCTCAGAAGTATCAGCCAACTCAGATTTTTTTTTTGTCTCAGGCATAAACAAAGTAAGCAACAGAGTAACTCTCAGTGCAGCAACAAACTACTTGACTTGTCTGTGCTTAATCACCTGATTTACTAAAACCTGCCTGCAGCAGAACCCACTAACTCCAAACACAGGCCTCCACAAACAAGCCATCCTTCTAGGGCTGATGTAGCCTGGCCAGTGCTTTCATGGGGATCTGTGCACCACACATCCTTGCATAGGGCAGACCTTCCCTGATACTCCAGAGCCATGAATTTTCAACCAAAGGCCCAAAAAAGACCTCTCTGTGAGCTTGGTGCTCAAGATGGGAAGCCTGAAGCCAGACTCCTGAGAAATTTTTGAAAAACTGGTCTTCTGAAAGTATGGGACCTTGATATCCCTAACACAACTAAAACCTCCTATGAGACAAAATTATGAGACAACAAGGAAGACTCTAACTCTTAGAGATTTTATTGCATTAGTGAGCACCCTCTTGTAGATATTTTCTAGTCTTTCAAATTGCTAAAACAAAAGGTCAGATATTTTATGGCTACACTGTCACAAAGCAATGATTTCCAATCTTTTTCACAAAACAGTTTAACTTTTTCAGAACGATCTCCCCCATAGCCAGTATTTAGCTGGACAAGTATTCTTTCCCATATAAAAGACATGGGTGATGACTGCCTGTTTGAATTCCCATGTTGAAGATGCCAAAAAGTATAGGTGAGAAACCCCTGGTGCTAATTTATTGTCCTATCTGTGGCAAAGGAGGAAACAAAGCATAAATGAGGTGTTTCTGCTTAGAGTTAATGGGGTTGCAAGAATAAATCCTACTTTGCACACAAAGTACAGAACTTCTGCTTAAAAGGCCATGTAGAAAATAACATTGGTTTGAGGTTGTAAAGGAAGCATTTTGTAAAGGGAGTCATGATGTCTGCATTAAATATTTTCTTTGAAGGTATATCTTGTTGGCAATGCTTGCAAATTCAAGTGGCATTAGCTGAAGTCTAATATTCAGATCAAAGGAGTGTGGGGCAATAAACTCCTGTTTTGGTATGAAGTTGATGTATTCAATATGCACAGAGCCATTTACTGTAAATAAAGTATAGAGTCATGGGGAAGATCCTCAGGACCATCTCCTTGCTCCTCAGTGTAGCCTTGGGCAGTGGGATCCAAAAGAGAAATAACAGGCACGAAATGTAGAATAACTAACCAAGTAACCCTGGTAAGACTATCAGAAACAAACCATGTTATGGCAATGTTGTTCTCCAGTCAGTCAGCTTCCCCATGCAACACCACGACCTATTCCATACAGAAAACCTAAATAAAAATATTTTTTTAAAATACAGAACTTGATCAAAATATAAAGTCATAGATTTGAGGATTTCATGTCTGTCCTAACTACTATATTGCAACGTTTTTCCCAGTTTCTCACTGATTTCGTAAATCCGGTGCTCACCAGCATTCAGTAACATAAAGCTTAAAGACTAATGTCTTTGGTTCAAGAGGCTTGCAAGGCATGTCCTAAAATTTTTATACGTGAAGAGCCAGAAAAAAAGTGCTGTTATATTTTGACATTATTCAATATCTAATTTTAAATATTGAGTGACTGTATGCTAACGGCAGAATTGAAAATATCTGATCAAAACTGCATCTGTTGTTAAATCTCTTTGTTAAGGACATGCAGATAGGAACTCATCTGCTGACAGCAGGAACTTAGTCACTGAATATGAAAGACAATGAGTGCAGCAAATGCAAAAAAATGTCTCATCTAAGTCATTATCTAAAGAGGTCATTTTAGAAAAAAAATCTTTAAGTGTGTTATCAAGAAATCACTCAGACTTAAAATGAGCAATTACCAAAAAATATCCAGTGAAAGGCAGAGTAATTCTCCTAGTTGTCAGAGACTCCTGGCTGTTCACACCAGCCTTCATTCTAGACCTCTTTTTAATATATTTTCAAAGAAAATCTTTGTAAGACCTTCAAGGCTTGTGAAGATGACTTAAGTGTAGTAGACAGATTTGCGGTTTGCCTCCAACTTTTCATCATTCAGGGATTTCTCAGAATTCCTCTGCAATATTTAGGACTTTGAGTTTAGTTTGGGGATTTATTTTTCTCTCTTTGGCATGTCTAAAGCTGGGTATCTAAGTCTGCCCTTTTCATCCTTAGCTCTTTTTATGGTTAAGCAGGAGTAAAAGGCAGTTCTAGTGGGGATTTGCTCCACCCTAAGGAAAATGTTTAAACTGTGGGAAATAAATCCCTTCTGTGGACACTGCTCTTCTTTATCTTCTCTAGCTTTAGATGAAACCAGGAATAACTGGTGTGGACTTTAGCATCTGTCTCTGGGACACCTGCAGTCAGATGAGATGAATCTCAGCTTGCAAGAGAAATATTTGTTCCAGTGCCAGCTGAGGTTACTACAAAATGTGCTGCTTTGGGGACCTGGTGGTGTCTGGAAAAAAATAACCAGGAACCGGAACACAAAACCTGGCTCCTAATAATTTTATTCTTAAATTCTGTCACTTCCTGACTGTTGCTTTTGACCAACATCTCTAATCTGATGTTTATTTTAGGAGGTCCAGTGTAGTCCATATCTGCTACAGTGTTTTTCAACCTTCATATTGCAAACACCAAGAGATATCATCTTTTATCAACCTGTAATACCCTGCTGCATACTTTATTACCATTACATAAAGCTCAAGAAACATATCCATGAATGAAAAGCATTTCAAATATTTGCACAATTTTTGTTCTAACACTAAATTATCAGGAATCATTGCATACTTTGATGCAGACTACCTGCCCACCAGAGATAGCTGGGATAGGGATCATGCTCAGAGCAGCTACATCAGCCTGTGCTTGTTTTCTCTGCATCAGCCCTTATGGCGATCAGAAAATGAGGTAGGGGATGAGCCCAGATACTCTTTAAAAATCAAAACACAAACAGAAGTAACAAAACTATTTTAAAAAAGGGAACCCTCATCAAAATCTGAACTAAGCTCTGATTTTATCTATGTTTCTGCAGATCATAGCCAGCACAGAGATGATGGGATGAATGCCCCACCAAAGCACACACAGTTGTACATACAGACAGTTTGCAAAGTGGGAGAAGTTGATGCCTACGTCTGTGTCCTGGGTTCTCTCCTGCTTCAAATTCTTGCAGCTTCTGAGTGTTTGTTATCAGTGACATTACCAAAACAAGCACTGTAATTACTTCTTTATATTAAAACACAATAAAAAAGACATATCTATATTATCTAAAAGCAGAATTGTCAATATTCCTTGCTGGCATGATGTCTGACATCAAGTGGGGCAATAACAACACAGAAACAGAGGAAATAAAAAGGACTTTTTTTAAAAAACACAGTGTGCCCGAGTTGGGGAGATTTAAATGAAGGGAATACTTTCCTATCCAAGAAGAGCTGCTGCACTACCAACACATTTTTTGGCTGTACTTTTTGTGTTGCAGCCCATTAATGATTTGCCATGCCAGTTTCAAGAGAAAAGGGGGTTCTCTATGGGAGAACATGGCATGAGTGTGATATGTTTGCTGGGTGCTCAAGACATTAATCTCTTCTCTAAACGTGGGGAAAAGGGCAAAATTCATGCAACATGTGTGAATTAGACACTACAATGGAGTGCCAGGGTAGCAGGACCTTTTCTACCTTTTTTGTAATAGAAGGAAATTACCTCAGAAGAGACCCAACCTGCAAACCATGCTCAGGGAATCTTCACTCCGAAATATGAACAGCTGGAGGCATCCAAAAAGACAAGGGACAGAGCTGTGATTTTGGGCAACTGTGGCTTTCAAACCAGTGTTTCATTAAGGATGACTGGCCTCTCCCTCTAGTCTTTTTCTGAACACTTGCTTGAGTGGATTATTTTAGATTAACATCTGTTCTATATTTTTATAAAAAAGAAATCCTTCACAATGGTGGCAGGGATTTTTTTTTTTTAAATGAAAGGATATGGTTAATATTAATGATAAGTGTTAATAAATTCAGTCAACTCCTGTGCAATGGACATAATGCTCTTGGCATCCCTGCAAGAAACAAAGCAGAACAATTATGAGTCATCAAATGTATTTGTCAGAGGATTTTGTGTGGTAAAAAAAAGCCTGTTCATGTTAGCATAGTGCTGAAAGACAAGGAGTGAATTATAGCTTGGAAAGTGATGGGATAGATATAAAATCCAAGGGTCCAGAGGCCAACTGACTATATAGACTCAGCTGGAGACAGAAAATACATGTTATGTGTTTTTTCAATGGATTCTTCCATTTATCCTGTTAAGAAGTAGTGACTCCCCAAATCAAATGTGAGTTAGGCTAGAATTTTAATCGTGCTAGAAACGTTGCCACTGCAATTGGTGTTTGAAGCTCTCCTAACTGATAGTTATGCTATTTGTTCTACTGTGAATGCAGAGAACCAGCAACACAGAAACAGGAGCTGTGGATAACAGGACAGGCACAGCGACACGCAGGCAACAGAAGTGTATTGTTCCTGATGAAGTGGTACATATGTGTCCTCTTTTCATGGATGCTGGTGTCAAGGGGAATCCTGGACCTGTTCTGATAACCTAGAGTTTACAAGCAGCATTCTCATAAACCTTAAATTTCTTTTTGTCATTGCCCTGAGAGGTGTCTCCAGGGGTACAGGCAGATAAGAATCTGTATGTTGGCATTCTAATATTAGTGACTAGGACTAATTTAGAAAAACTGCATCATTCTTTATGGTATAGCAGAAGAGGTTTATTAGTCTCTTATATATTTTTCTAGGAAAAGAAACACGGCTGCAATTGGAGATCTATTTTTTTTTTTTACAATGAAGACATGAAACAAGTGAAAAACATAGTTTTATATGTACCTTCAAGGTTTGAATTTTGGATAACTAATGAAGAACTTGAAAACTCCTGGACTGAGTTCCTTCAGACATGTAAATGTACAACGAATTGAACATGCTGTTGTGATATAAATGGGATAATATTAGCAGTTTGTTAAAATGTACAGTTGTTGCTACTTTTTCTAATCCAGTGAATCTGATTTGCCATTCCCAAGCATTTTATAGTACTTCCCAATTGTGCAAGAACCCCGGTGTTCTGTGTAGGAATGTCACCAAACTTAAATTCTCCCACTGTGATGGAGGTTGGATATAACTGAACACTGCCAGTGAATGGCTGAACTGACAATAAGCTGGGGACTGCCACATCTCACTGAGGGAACCTGGAGCCCTTTCAAAAGAAGGCTGGATGAAAAGCTCATGAAACAGGTCCTAAATTATTTGTCTTCGGTTCTGTGTGTGATAAACTGATACGAATTTCACCTTCTCCTTTGTAAACCCACATGGACTCTGGAGCTCTTTCACAGCATTTCGCTTAAGTGGTTGGATGGATGAGCGGTGTGGTGATCACATCAACCAGAATTCACGAGTGTTGGGTTAACAGTGTACTTTCATATGCAGATTTAACTACCTTCACAGGATGGGAACACACGCCATGTAATCGGATTCTGATTTTGCTTCTGACAGTGTAAATTCACAGACCTAAAGGTACTCCTTGCTCAAAATAGTGTCTGGCAAGAATAAGATTCTACTTGCATAAATCGGAATTTGAATAAAGACCAAAGCATTTTGTTTATAATATTCTCAAAGGTAAAAAAACCTCCATCATGTTGAAATACATGCAGAGCGGCAATTGAATATATATATTTATAAGTAGTAATGTGTTTCAATAGCAATTTTAATGTTAAAAATGTAATGGTTTATTAGACTAATTCAGGTACTTTTCAGTACTTAAAATTACAGAATTTTTGGTTCAAATGACCAAAAGTGCACAAATAAGATACTTAAAAATTTATAACAGTTGGAAGAATACGAAACTTTCTGGTGCAAACACTTTACCTCAATGCAATACATGGGGAAGAAAGGTCAGCAACACCTAACCGTTTTTTCAAAGAAATAATACATACAAACATTCTGCACAATACTACAGTAGTAGCAGATGTGATGTTATCAGGGTTTGACAGCATTTTCACATAAATTATTGTGTAAGCACAGTTAATCATTATGTACAGGTGGTCAGCCACCTGTTTAATTCAGTTTCAAGCTGATTTACACAGCTTTTAAGGTAAACAATCCCCCCCTCCAAAATTACAGTTTTGCCTGTGTATCAACTAATGTGCACAATTTTATTTCCCTTCGCTTCCCACCACCCTGCAAAGACATGGAGAGAAAGTTGCAGCTTCTACTCCCCTTTTACAGCCTGGTTTTAGCTGCCAAGTTGTAAGAAGTGCCATTATACAGGTAGTAACAGATGGTTCCAACCCCTCCAAAATGAATTTTTACCTGCTATATGAAGAGTGCTGATTTCATCACTTGCATTGTGCCTCTAGCTCTGTGTTTCTGATAATACTCTGCAGCCTGTGAGAAAGACCAGCCCCACTTTACAAGCAAAAACTCCTCTTCTGCAGGCCTTATATAACCCAAATATTTATGACATACAAATCCTGGTTATTGCTTGGTTAGTCCTGATGACTAGCACGTGTAAGTTGTGTAAGAAATGCTGACAGCTTTGCAGCAAAGTAAAAATGAAACAGCGGTCTCAGTGTGCCTGCAGGTGGGGATCCCAGCATCAACATGAGTTCAGTGCATAGTTACGCTTGTGCTAATACAGGAAGGGAATTAATTTTCATCCTACTTTTGGGCAGATCAAATCTGCATTTCAGTGTAGTTTTTCATCCTGTGGTTATCTGATTAAACCTGTATTGTACGCTGGGATTATTTAGATCTGTCACTGACCATCTTTGTTCTGTTGTTGGGAGTTTTTTTGGGCTTTTTTGGTGTTTTTGTTTGTTTTTGTTTGGTTTTTTGTATGGGTTTTTTTTTTTTTTTTGTTTCATTTTTTTGGTGTGTTTTGGTTTTGGTGTTTTGGTTTTCTTTTATATTTTTTTTCCCTTAACTTGAGGTAAAGGTCTAAAATGGATAAGCAGCCCCTGTTCCTATCAGGTATTCTAAAATCTATCAAAATATCCAGAGAACTGTTAACATTATTAAGCCTCTTCTGAATTCATTGCTACATATCCCCTAATTGCTTTTAGGGATATCAACAGTCTTTTTAACTTGTGCCCTGAGCACAGGGGAGAACTGGGAGGGACATTTCAGGGCTACGGGAGAGATCCACATTCCACAATATTCCCCTTCTTTCCAGCTCTGAAATCTTCCCCTGGCACATTTCTCTCCAAATATGTCCAAGATGATAACAACTTATCAAATAAGTTTCTGTCCTGGTTCCATTCTGTGCCCTGTGCCTGTTCACAAGATGAAGGGCAGACGGCTTTGCCTTCACTTACATGGGAATTGTGATTTTGTAGTAGTTAAAGCAACCCCCTGGTGCAGACAAAAAACTTTGCACACATCCCTGCTGACCGTGTTAGAGCATTGCATTGTGTGGGCTGCTGACATCAAGCCTTCTCAAACTGAAATGCCAAGATTTTACAAAATGTCCTAATCCTGCACCCTTCTGTGTAGCTCCTGTGAAAAACATAACCCCCAAACTGAATTCCTTTACCAGCCATTTGTTTATTGAGGGTGTCATAGTTTACAAACAGAAGATCACATTCATGTGAATTTGATGTTTCAAAAATAGCTTTTTTTATTTACGCAAATGCATATATATGTGCATATTCTGCAATACGCACCAACAGGACAAAAACTTTGCAGCACTACAGGAGGCTGCTGCCACCACAGATAAGGAGGCAACTATATAAACAGAAGATGGGAGGAAGCAATAAATGAGTGTACAAGCTAAGGAAAGGCTCAGCTGTGCGTCCCTGAGACCAGGCAAGAAATGTAATATTTGCTAGTGCCATGTCCCAAGATGACATGCTTGACACAGCTTACCTTTATAGTTCTTAGATGCCCATGTGCTCCCACCCAAGAGGCTGCTAGCCATAATGATTTTGTAGCAAAATAGATTCAGTCTTTAAAAGTTTGTGATCAGGGTTGTTTTGGGATGGTTTATATATGTATATATATGTATGTGTATGTGTATGTGTATGTATATGTATATGTATATGTATATGTGTATGTGTATGTGTATGTGTATGTGTATGTGTATGTATATGTATATGTGTATGTATATGTGTATGTGTATGTATATGTGTATGTGTATGTGTATGTGTATGTGTATGTATATGTATATGTGTATGTATATGTGTATGTATATGTATATGTATATGTATATGTATATGTATGCTGCTGTCGGTTTTCGGAGAAATGCACATGCCAGGAGGGAAGGAGTGATTTTCAACACTTTGTCTTAGCAAATGCTTAGTTAAATTTCCTGAAATGAAAAACATAAAACTAAAAAAAAAAGGAGAGCCAAGGCACATTCTCCCTGGTCCCTTATTAAATTTCAAAAACCTGCTAAGGTAGGCAAGGCATATGTGCAACTTCTCAAAGGTTGCAAAAGCTTTTTCTTTTTATTTGCTGTTGGTCTATATCAACATATAACAGAAGCAAAGTCCTTCCTTGAGAGTTGGATGCTGCAGTGCTGATGTCGACTAAGAGAGAGAAAAAGGCATCCATCTGTTGATTTAATGTACCTATGAAAAGCAAAAACCCCACATTTGCTATTCAGTTCTATAGGACTGACCCACATGTGGAAGATAATGGTGTGGGGTCTTTGGGGAACAGGGTAGAGCTGTGACCATTTGCAATATAATGATATTTGAACATGAGCTTTACCTCTCTGCCCATCATCCAAACTACCTGTGTGGCTGGGAGCTGGCAGGGAAAGCACACATCTTTCACAATAGGGGAAGAATTTGGCAGAGACATATAACAAAGTGCTGCACAGAATTACAGAAATTTTAGTTTCCCTGATTTAGGTTATGGGGTAGGAATAGGGACAATATCTGATTATGGATATATTATCTGGATGTATTTCCAGTGTCTGGAAAGCAGATGGGCTGATCTGAAAGGAGTTTGCTGCTATAAAGAGGTGAATGAGTGGTGGTGACAAGTACATTTGTCTTCTGTTTGCTTGTCTAGTTTACTGCAAGGTCCCTAAGGGTTAAATCTGACTGATAGATTAAGAGTTCATCCAGGTTTTTTCATCTCCATGCACCAAAGACCAGACATTGGGTGTCACCTGGAGTTTTGGGCTTATTCCCCAGGAAAATGGTAATAGCATCAATTCATTTGCATGGGATTGAAGGGAGGTTGGATTTTACTTGTGTGTTTCGTTGTTTTGCAAACAGTCTGAAATGAATTTTCCTAGTTAGAATTGGATGTAAGTACCTTAGGTTAGTGTATAGGTAACAGAGGTTGCCTATTTTATTGCAAGCTGTTAGCCCTGTGGAGAGGGTGCAAGATTTGTTTGATTGTACCTGACTATCATCTTAATGTGTCGTTTACCTTACTGCTTCTCCATCTCTCTCCCTGTCCAAATATTAGCAGGTGTGTTTACGCAATTATAAATACAGGACCACAGAAAATGTTCGTGGCAGCAGTCACTCAATGAGGGAACTTATTTAATTTAAATCATGAATCTGAGTAAGTTCCTACTCTGATGCAATCTGACAAAAATGATCATAGGATAAAATTGCTGCTTGCTGATCCCCACCTATCTTACATCTCAACTTGCTGCAAGATTGAGGCAAACTGCACCAATTTACTGCTCCCAACTGTCTGATAATGGACACTTTGCTGTGCACTCTCCCTTCATTACAGCACAGGTCATGGCTGTTAACAGGGCTCTTGCCACTTTTGACAGATAGTCACTACCAAGATGAATGGCACTAGCCACATGACCACTTAGTACTATGCTTTTCCTCTCCAGCACCTTTAAAGCACTTATATTTTTTAAAAACTCACTTCATCCTTTAACTGTTTATTAACTAGGAGAATCAATAGAAATCTGCTGAAACTGAACTCATGCAATTCTTCTAAACTTAATTGGGAGCATCACTATGAATACATCTGGGCATTTGTTGCATGCCAGTAGTGAGAGATTCATTTAAGCATTTATTTTAAATTCCTTAAGGACTTTCAGACAATTTGCTCAGACTTTCTATGTGTACTCTAGTGCCAGGTTTTGAATGATTAAAGGCGTAAGAGCTGCAAGGACTTAATCAAAACACTAATTACCAAATTTTTTTGCCTTTTTAATGAAAATATTTTTGCTTGAATTTATGACTTCTTAAAATGTAAAGTATTTCTATTTGCCATATTTTCTATGTCTACTTTTAACACTGTCAGCCCAACTATTAACAGTTTTCTTTTTAGCAAATTTGTGTTTTAGTAAAAGACTTGGGAAAGCATACTTTAAGTGTGCAAATGCCAAGCACTTAACAATTCAGTTGCTTAGGTGCATTCAGTTAGCTAAGACAAATTGTTCCTGAGACAATGCCAGGCATTACCTGTATTTTTGGTTAGCTCACTGCATTACATGACAGATCAGTAAACAGCATTTATTTTCAAAAACAGTAGGAGTGATTAGACAGAGAAACTTTTTAAATAACACGTATCCCTTTGGGTTTTTTTGCCAATCTAGTTTTTGTTGAAATCTCCCAGCATTCCTAGATATAGAAATAGAAAATTAGATCTTTATATCAACCAGCATGCTTTACTCCTGGCAAGGAGTAAAGCAATTGGTCAGGGCTAGAAGCTGACAGAAATGTGATCAGCCAAAACAAATTCTTTATGCTGAAGGTCCTACAAAATCTGAAAATCTTCATGGCTGTGGTCATTGAGTGAAGGGATTTTCTTGAACCAAAACCATCAGTTGGTTGGTAAGCATATTAGAGGTAGTGGGTGTGCCAGGAATATCAAACTACTTTTTAAGAGCCAGATATGAAAGTTTTGGTGAAACAGATTTCATTACAACTCTCATGGAAATTCTCTGACCAGCCTAGGGTTACTGCACCTACATGCACTGTTTTAAGCAGTAGCACACAAGAAACTACACTTAATCTGCATGCAAATTTTGATGAGCCTTGAATGAAGTTCAGACGCACTCAGTTCCTTTAGGCCCTTTGGTAGATGGATGGAAAACAGGCAGGTTTGCTAGAGAAGACCAATGCATTATCCAGTTTGAAGACGACCTGTTTTCTTTTTGTCATATCTGTTTTTCTCTTCTTTGTTCAGCCTATGTATGTATCTCTTTCCTATTTTGACTTTTCTGTTGTGCTTCCTCCTGTACAACTGATAGAGTTGAGACCCCAAAAAGAGCATTCTGTGGGGCATGTGCAGCCAAGGAGGCTCCTCTTTTGATTCTTCTCCTATCCTTTCTCCAAATCTGAAGGAGCCAGCAGAACGTTGGGAACTTAAGGTTTTCTGTCTTCACCTTAATTAAAGGTATAAAAGTAAAGTTTTGTGACAGTGCATGCCTCCAAGAGCCAACTGCAGTGTAAATGTCTCTCTTTCCTACACACACAGTAGGCAGTGTTGCTCAGGAGGAGAAGACTCACAAGAGATGGTGTTGCCTTGCTAGGGAACTGCTAGGAAGTCCTTTCAGCCTGAAATGTGAAAATTGTTCTCTCCTGTTCAGATCTGTAATTCCAGGATGATGTCCAGAACCTGCTTCTTCCATCTTTCTGTTCAGTGTGCCAAAACTGCTGTTTGCTTTTCAAAGGTGAAGTGAGGATTTTGCTGCTTTTGATTGAACGTGTGGAGAATCAGTATCTTCCATCCCTTTGGCATAGATGGCTGGTGGATTTTCACAACCTGCCCTGTCAGCTTCTTAATCTCCTGTGCTGGCCTGTGTGCCTCAAATCCCAACTGTTGGTAAAGGAGACAGGGATGGGAGCACTTGCTATAGGCCAGACCACATTTTCTGGCTTAAATTACACTGACAAGACTTTTTCTTCGGACTATAAACCAGAAAAATCACCAACAAAGTTGTGATTCATAGGATTATAAAACGGTTTGGGTTGGAAAGGACCTTAAAATCATCTAGTTCCAACCCTCCTGCCACAGGCAGGGACACCTTCCACTAGACCAATTTGTTCAGAGCCCCATGCAACTTGGCCTTGATTCCTCTGTATTTTGTTGTAGAAAGAAAAGCACTCTAAGTCTTTCTGATGTGTTTTTTATATTTTTTCTCATATTAACACAAGGAGGTGTGATGTTCCTTGATTCTATAGGTCACTACAGTGTCACTACCAAGTGAAAGAGACCATTGCTCTAAAGGCAGACCTGTATCCATGGCAACGTGTATTTCAACATGTATATTTTCAAACATATGAAAGGACAACCTCTTTATATAATATTTATGCTTTAACATAATCGTGTGTCCTGTGACATATCAGCTGCGATGGCCACGATCTCGCTGCTGGTGCTCCATGCTCCGTCTGTTGCGCACAGCCACCCACAGCTGCCATCTTGCTTGTCAAGGCCTCACTTTTGTTCTTTCCCATTTTGTTTTTTTTCTTAACCTGAAATAAATACCACTCAGATGGAAAGCACGTGACCGCTCTGTGTGCATGGAAAAATAACCATAACAATTATCATGGCCTCGATTAACAGCAACAGTGACCTGGGGGTCGGGCATTTCTCCAGCGTTAATGACCGCATGGGTTAAGGGCCCCGTGCTCGACGTAGGGTCCTCAACTCTTTCAGCTGGTCATTAACAGACAGAAATGCCAGCCCTCAGGGCCATTATTGATTAATTAATGCAGACTATAAAACAATTTTCATGTAGTTTCAGTCTATAAAATCTCTGTCAATTGCATAGCATCTCTGAATTGAAAAAAAACCATGGAAGAGTTATTTTTTATTATTTATTAATTTTCCTGCTTAATATGAATACATAATTAATGATACGGAACGATTTTAGGGAAAGATCTAATAGAAATAATTACACTGAACTCACAGGCTTTTAGGGTTACAAGAAACTGTCACTCAGTTTACACACAATTAATGTTTTTCACTCTGTGTAATTCTTGATCATTTCACTATGCTTTGCTCTTGACAAACAGTCAAATTATGTGGTTACAACTGCTATTAGATTTACACTGCATTGTCTAATTCACTTTGCCTCATGAAATTAGATGAATTATTAAACACATAATCTGTTATTCCCTATTAAAATTAATTGATTTTCATGTCAGTTTAAAACTAATGAATTGTCTAGGGATATTCTCATAAACCTCATCACATAGCAGAAATATTGTTTTATTTCTCATTATTTCTGATAATGATCTTTAGAATATGATACCTGTATGCCTTCACACATTAGTGAATATATGCAGGTTTTTCAGCTTTTTTCACAGAATGACTTCAGTTGTCCTACATCCATCACAAAACCCCAAAAAACCCCAAAAATGAAACAAAAAGAAGTTACAGGTTATATGAAAAATAGAACAAACACCTGCAGGTAAGGTTATTTTAGCCTGACATGAATGCAACAAAGACCACTGGCTGGTTCAAGATTATGCATTTTCTAAAGATGCTTTGCTGACAGGAAGCAAGGAAAGGAAGGAAGGAAGGAAGGAAGGAAGGAAGGAAGGAAGGAAGGAAGGAAGTATGGAAAGGAAGGATGGAAAGGAAAGAAGGGGAATAAAGAAAGAAAGAAAGAAAGAAAAAGAAAAGAAAGAAAAATAAAAGGAAGAAAGAAAGAAAAAGAGAGAGAAAGAGAAAGAAAGGAAGAAAGAAAGAAATAAATGAAGGAAAAAAGACAGAAAGAAAGAACAACCAATTTACTGGGTAAATTTCTGGTAAAATGAGGTAATGTTCTCCTCAAACTAAAGTGCAGAAACTGTGTGCCCTCTTGAAGCACAGAAAACTATGAGCAGTAGCTTCTGAGAGATACGTTTGATGCATCATTCCTCACAGTATTAATATTTCAGGGAGTGGTCCAGCTGTGTCTGAATTTACAGTTCAGTTTATTAATTAATTCTTTTATTCAGATGTCCTCCCCTCATCTCACCTCTCTCCCCACCTCCTTTTCTAGGTTGGTTATTTTAATGCTGCTGAATTCAGCTGCATGTTTGGTATATTTGACTTCATTATATTCTTATAGATACATATAAAACCCCATTCAGCTCTTTTGTCTGTAAGCAGCTCCATTGCTTCATGCAACGCAATTCACTAACTCACTTTTAATACTCCTGATTGCAGTGCTCATCTAAACTAGTGGCACTGGCATCAAACAGTGGTCTCCAGTGTGTAGCATTGACACAATAGCTTCCCAGGGTTTTGAGAAAGCTGCTAATTTCACCTTTCAGCTGAGATAAAGCACTTGCAAAACTGGAGCAGTCCAACAGTGTTCCACAACACTAAAGTTCCTAGACTTTCAGTTGAATAGACTTTCTCTTATTTATTTCTTTCTACAGCTCATTCCCATTTTATGCATATGATTGCTATTTACCAAGAAACAAACATTATTTATGCCTCGCATTTTAAAAATCTTGAAAGGTTATACATTCCCTGACTTCTTTCTAACTCTGAATTCTAATGCATTTTTTGACTTTTATTTCTTTCAACTCTCAGAGAAGTAATTTCAAACGAGCCAAATTATTCTTTCTTGTAACATGTCTTTGTGTTTCACTTCAATCGAAAAAATGTAATGGCATGATGAAAATTAAAAATGTTTGAAGGAACAAAATAGTGTTTTGCTATTGTTTTCATAGACTTATCATGCATAAGCCTACAAATATGTCTAAATAATATTTATAGTATAATTTTAAGCAGTTTGTAAAGCTTATTGAATTTTACCCTGCATTAGCAGTTTGAATTTCTAGGAATTTGAATTCAAACAAGGAGGAGTTACAATCCTTTTAGAAATGTTTGGCTGAATACATAAAGCGTAGTGAAATGGCAGAATGAAAATGCCTGTAGTTAATCTGTATACTGATATCCAAACTAAGGTTTTGTTTATATGCTTCTTTCAGACTGCTGAAAGATATGTTAAGAGACTCTGATTATTCCTTCCAAAGCCAATTTGTCTGATCTGCTGTCTGGCTTGGGTATCACAGCTATTCTTTACAGCTATTATTATCATAGGATACAGATACTTTTTGCATAAACTGCATCATAAAATGAGTGACGCTGAGGCACTACATAGAGTCCCTGTGAGTCCTTCACAGAGGTCATTATCACAGAGCTCTGCTAATAGGAAAACCTGAATAAGACAATTCTTTATTTTTTATTTTGGTTTTCACTGTCACTCCCCCTTTCAGTTGTGGTGGTAAGTTTCCACTGCCTCATTTTCACCAAAAGTCACTCTGTAACTTGCAACATTTTGTCCTGTAGTGTTGCAAAAGAGCTTCATCTGTGTGCTCTGAGCTGCGTTGTCCTGGACAAGCACAGCTGGAGACTGACTCGTTAAAGACCTTAAAAATAGGACCAAGGACCTGGCATGGTATTCTATCCAGAGAAGAAACAACTTGCTATACTCTCTGTTTTCCCCAGAATCAGCTACTTTTTGCCTATGCCTTTCCTGTTTGTTCACAAGGGTGCTAACTCCTCACACACAGTGTGTCTCATTACCAGGCTCCTGTCACACCTAAGTGGCAGATTTCTGTCAGTGAGGTCTATCACCTCTCTGTATGATGGTGTGTGGTCTCCCACGTTCACTGGAGCAGGGCAGGGACAAGATTCACGCCTATAGAAGAGCTTCCCATGGGGGTTTCAGGGCTTTTTTTCACACACTGCACTTGTTCTCTCCATTTAGACGTGGTGAAACAGATGTGATGTGTCAGGTACTCCAAAGGTCTTGAAGACAGAAGCCAATAGTGGTTTGCAAGCAACCTGAGGTGAGGAGGTAAGTCACCACAGAGGTGACTTACATCACCAAAGTTACTTCCAGTCGGCAGCCTTTCTTACAGCTGAGTGGTAGCCGCTCTCTTGTGATGACCAGGTTTGGTTGAAGCCTAAAAGACACGTTTCAAAACAGGGACAAAAAGGTTTCCACAAGACATGTGACTTTCTGGAAGGTGGAAAAGGCCAGTGAAGGTCATTGGTCTTTGCTGACTCTGTTTTCTTTGGACTCCATCACATTGCAAGTAGTGGGACTGGCTCGGGGCAGTCGCTTGAGGTCTTTCCCCAGACTCAGCCCTACGGCATGGATCATCCGCTGGACCTGACCCATGAGCCCACAGAGCCAGGGCTTTCTCTGGGCTTTTAGGAGATGAAGACTGTTGCTTAAAAGCCTGATGCCCCTTCCCAGGGAATGGGAAATGAGAGGGAGAGGAGAAGCTCAAGAAATGGCCTGAAACCTTCACTTGTAGGAAGGATGAGGACTACCCTGAGTGAGCCCATGGGGCCTTCCCAAATCCAAATTTAGGGATAGCACCACAATCACTATTCCCCCATAAAACCCCCACCAGTCTCTACAGTGGAATGAGGTGTTTTTATAGCTCCAGAGTAGGGGGATATACCCACCTAATAAAGCCATTAAAAGAAACTTCCCCAAGTCAACACAGTAAAATGTAGTTTATACATTATCAAGGCCCAAATAACTTGCTTGCCATTATTAGATAATAAGATAACAATGAGATAATAAGATAATAATACGAAAATTAATGTTCCACCTACCTAGTAGCAATCTAGCAGCAGCAAACCTCCAGGGAAATAAGTATCTGTGAAAGATACCATGGAAAATGTGTTTATCACAACATTCTTGTGTTTATTAAGAGCACTGTAAAAACATTATATCAGCAATTTGAATCTTTATTTTTCTTTAATAATGTGTAGCTTTCTGAACTTTATCATCAAAAAGAAAGAGATCCCTTCAATTATTTATTATTTATTCAATAAGTATGTGTATAATAAATTCAAGAAAGTATTTACTAGATGATTAATATTATTGTTTATTATTCACATTGCTTTAGCTTTTAGTACAGTGATTATTTTCTGAACTGGAAATGAGAAATGAGAAAATAATTCTCCTTCTAATTTCAACTGTTCCATCAGTCTGGTTAGTACAATTTCTTCTTTAATTATATTGGAAAATAAAGAAAAGCCATATATATATATATGTGTGCGTGTGTGTGTGTGTGTGTGTGTGTGTATGTATATATACATACCTTGAGTTCCTCCATTGATTTCAATGTTCAATATGATTTTCACAAAGATGGTGTAAACAATAAAATATTGTTATTTATGAAAGACAAAATATAAAATTAAATTAAAAACTTTGAAAACCAGGATAGAGGTATTCAAAGCCAGATTCTATTACCATTTTTTCCTCTATTTAAGCTGTATCAGAAGTTTTGGAATCATCCTGAGTCCAAAATGCTATGCAGAAATAAGTCATGTGGCAGTTTCAGTTACTGCTGAGGTGATTTCTACAAGAATGTCAATCTATTGTTTTAATGTGAGGTTTTCCTGCCAAATTATTGAAGTAGAAGTTTAATCTGTTCCTTTAGACACCAAGTAAGTTCTTTGATTTGTTAGTATGGAGACACTTTTCATAATTTCTTTGTGTGCACATTGTAAACAGTTTATCAAGAGGAAGTAGCATGGTGGCAACTTGAAAATTCTACAGCAGTGAATGTTCAAGTGCTAAACAATGAGGAGCAGACTGAATGTTGGCTTTGATGCCAATAATAATATATAAAGGAAAACAAATATAAAACTTTAAAGCCTTACAGATGTAAAAATATATGTACTTCGCTGTCAAAACCCATTCCCAAAGTAAAAAAGAAAAATTAAAAATTCTCCATACACACCCAAATGCATAAGCTTGCAAAGAGAACAAAGACTGCTATAAATATTCCAAGAAGCCAATAAAAAAACTAGGAGTGGTTAGTTCTCCTGTGTAATGGGCTGCCATAAAAGCTTTTATTGTTAAGGGAGTTACTTTACTAAGAGCTGTATGAAGAAAACTGAATGAATGTGAAAAATTGCATGCAATAACCTGAACTGAAAGATGATTATCAACCTCTGAGTTCTATGCTTTTGAGTGGGTGCTGCTGTTAGAAGATTGCTGTTGTGGTTAAAGAAAAGCTTGTTTTGTACTACTATCCCTCCTCCAGGTATACAGAGAGTCACTGTGTTCTTCTCCAGTGCCTTTGTCTGTCCATATTAAATGCCATTTTTTTAAAATTGAAGGGCCTGATCCTGCAGTTTTGCTTTCAGGAGGCACTTCAGCAGGCTGGAACATTTCCATTGAAATAATTTTTAGGGCCTGATGGCCCAATCCTGGACAGAGAAGCAATCATTACTCACTCTGCCAGCTATGTTGCACTGAACTGAAGAGAGCGTTAGCCTGCAGGGCAGAGTTTCTAAGTGAAGCTTGACCTAAACCCACAGAAATTCCCTTGCATGACTCAGATGACTGCTGAATCCACTGCTTCCCAGGAATAAAAAGAATAAAAAGTTTTCTGTCTGAGAATGTTGATCTATTTATTTTTTTCACTTACTGAGGTATTTACAAGTACACCAAATGCACACATTGGTAAAAAGCAAAACCCCTGAAAGCTGTTTCACTTACAGCTGTAAATGAAGGAAGTAAAAGCCATAGTTATTTCTATACTTCACTATATGGGAGGTTCTGAGTGCTGTGTTAATTAGGACCTTATCAGTGGCTAAATGAATAGGCAGGTATCATGTGCATTCCATGCCACTTCAAAGGGCTCTCCAAAGTCTGAACATTTACAACATCAGGATTTTAGATATTGCCACTTTACAGAATATCTTTCTGCCTTTGATTTTTCAGCTATTTTTCCCCCCCAGCACCTATCAAACCCAACAAGAGCAGAGGATGGCTGTAAATCAGAAATCCACTAGATGCATCTGCTTAAATTGTCCATGGAAAATGCTAAGACACCATGCTTGGGGCCTCTCAAAGTTTCATGTGCATTCATAATTCTTTATGGTCCTTTCTGACTTTTGCAGAGATCAGGTAAAAGAGAAAAGCACTAACATCAGCGTTACTACTTCTCTTTCTGTTCTGTTTCCAATTAATAAGGTAGTCTGAAAGAAAATTTGGAAGGAAGTTATTGTTCGATCCTGTGCAAAATCATCATGATGAGAAATTGAAAGCACAGGAATTGAAGGTGTTTCCATAAATGAGAACCAGATTGTCCTAGATTTGCTCAAATTTGCATTCTTTTTCTATGAATCTCTAAGAATTGGCACACTGTGTTAATATAATTTTAAGTAATTTTGATATTTATAACCTTAATTTATCCTAATAAAAATACCATTCAAAATCTCTGAAGCAGTAACTCATTTTCAACCTTACCAGACCACACAGAAAGTTTCACTGACTCTCCATACCAGACACTATTCTTTATACAAATAAATTTTGCCGTGCACTGGCCATTAGGCTAATGTCCTCAGAGGTTAACAAATCAATGCTGCTGCCAGTGTACCTCGAACATGAGAGAGAAAGTGCTGTGCCACAGCAGGAGCCTATTCCAGTGATGTGAGGCTTTTCTGAAGAGCACCTAGCATGAAATTGTCTCTCCCAAGAAAACATCCCTTGGATGGCAAAAATGCCCCCTGGGGAGAGAGAAGGTTGGTTTCAGACCACTTGATTTCCCAAGGCTAAACAGCCATAAACTGTATAAACTTCAGACTCCATGAAAGAGAATTGTTCCGACAAAATCCATACTTCTCTTTCCCTGCAGCTGCTTTTGGAGGCGGTTCAGTGGCTCTGATCATGCACTCCAGTCTATTTCAACACCTTCCAAAAAAAGCAGCAAGGTTGGCTCTTTATTTTTATCAGGTAGTATATGTGATATGTACCTAGGAGATTAAGAATACTGTCTTATCTGCCTTTTGCCTGTAAATCTCACTGGCTCTTAATAGAAGAACAGGCTGCACACTTTCCATCTAAATGGGCCATTTTTGCTTCTTAGCATCAGGAAGTGCTCTGAGCCCACATCTCCAGGAGGGAATAGTGGGTACCTAAAAGCGAGAGCTTGGCCAGGAGTGCTAGAACTAGCCAAATATGCCACTTTTACCTGGTGTGTCCCCAATGGAGGCTGTCTTTGACAGGGAAATCGATCACATTTGCCTCCTTCAGCTCTGGCCATGCAACGAGTTGGTATACCTTTAGTCTGGGAACAGAATACTGGAGGGGACAAATGTTAAAAAGATACATGCTCTCAGCAAAACTTGTGACTGGTGGTGATGTGGCTGGAGACTAAAACCACTCCTGGGCTGGAGTGGGATGGAGAGCACAGTTTGACATGTGTCTACATCCCATCTGACCTCTGCAGATCCAACCCAAGCTGCTTTCTATTGCTTGCACAATACGATTGCTACAAATCCCAGCTAGCCTTAGTAAACACATAACTTGTTTGCAGGATTTCCAGGTGATATTAAGTTCTGTTTCTCTCACTATCATTTGTCTGGCTGAGATAATATGTTGCTGCAGACCAGCTGCAAAAACCTGGGTGTATTCTAACGGGAGGAAGTCTTCTGAACATCACACTGAGCTGGAAATAGCGAAAGGCTATTCCAAGCTTGCAGGCAGAGGAGCAGCTGTGTGGCAATGGTTTCACAGCTTTCTCGGGGTAAAAACTCAGCCTTTGAAATTCCCTGCAGTGTACTTAGAAACTTGTAAGGTATGTTAAACCACAATTTTGCTAAAAGTACCTATGCACATGGATCCAGCCATAATACCAGCAATACTATGGATGTGCTTGAGAAGTATCAGCATCTCAAGCATTGCAGAACTACGTAATTTTGCTTCCCAGAATTGTAAGGTATCTTCTTATTCTTATCCTCCCACTCTTGAATATTGCCTTACTGCTCTGCAGTGAGTTCCTTAAGCTGCTTGTAAGGCAACAGTGTTAACTAAAGAGGTGTACCCTTGTCATTTCCCAAAAAATCAAGTGTATTCTTGAAAGTGCTCATAATAAAATGCTTGCTGATTTAGAGAATTGTTATGGCTAAACAAAAGGAAATACCTAAAAAGCTACTGCAGCAACATCATTCAGGGAAACTTCCATTGCAATTAATGAAAGTTTTGTTTGAGAAATGACTTAATATTGGATCTAGAGACACATAATTAAGGAAAGGGCATTATCACGTTGGGTTACATATGGTCACTTGTTGAGGAACAATAGAATATTTTGTTCCTAATGAGAGCTTATTGAGTTTGGTTGCCTTAAGTTTTCAGCTTCTAATTACGTTCTTTAGAAGACAATGGGAAAGGCTTAAAATAATAAGAATGCTGCTAAAATTGCTATGGCTGCTGCGGTATTACAAAGACACATGTTGGCTCCCTGTGTATAGTATACATTTAACCTGTCACCAAACACAGAGCATTTTACAGGTAAAATGCAAAGGGATGCATTTAGTAGCTATCAAATGAACATTTTTTGTTGTACTTGAAAGCAACTGCTTAACTTAAAATACTAATTCATTAAATTATAAATTAATGTATGCTGCATCAAAAATGCTTGCAATTTCCTTCTGTTATTGCATGAATCATTCTAATGCAAAGTTACAGGTTTCTGGAACATAATGAAATTCAAACTTGCATTCTTAGTGCAGTTGCCATGGCCAATTCAGCTGAAAATGAGAATTATAGTGAGAGCATTTCCTGGTCTTTGACCCCTCTTATAGGGTTTTAAAAAGCAGTTTTTTTGTAGAGCATTAACCTCATTCCCAAGCAATTCATTTCTCTGAGTAATATGAGAGGTGTTAAAACACTTCAATAAAAGGAAAAGTATTTAAACATCTTTTATTCTATGTTTCAAAAGACTGGACATTTAACTCCGAGGATTTCTAGCTGTGTAATGCGAAAGACTGACAATAGAACCAACCATAATAAAATATAGTCTCTAGTATATATACATATTTATCAAGATAATGCCTTGTAACAGCTTAGGCAGCAAGAGACAGCCATATTTGACAAGTTATAGTTACATATACAATCTGTATTTGTTTCTATTTTACTGTTAACTACACACAATAAGAAAGTGGTCGGGGGGAAAAAATAAAAAAGCACTGACCCTGGACAATAAAAGGGAATTTCATGGGTGCTGATGGTATTCCTAAGTAGTCATCATATGTATTCTATAATCCTACAGCACCAGTTGAATGGTCCTGAGCAAAACCAAAATGCTTTGAATATGTAAAAAGTGTGTAGTTTAATTTATTTGTCTTTCTTTTGGATCCTTTGTAACTTGCACTAAATTATGCCAATGGATTCTTGTAAAAGAGAACTCTGCTGAAGTAAATGGGAGCTGTTTTTTATATATATATCTGTATCTATCTATATCTATACCTATATCTATATCTATCTATATCTATATCTATATCTATATCTATATCTATATGAAATCAGTTTTATCATCTCCACCACAAAGAACAGGTGTGTCTGAATAACAAACCAAAAATTAAATATTAAAGATTGGATGCTGAATATGAAATATTAGATACTGCGTAATAAGCCTGTTCAGTTCCAACATTTTAGCTCCTTTATGACAGAGGTAAGAATGAGTCATTGCAAATACTGTGTTATTAATGAAATGGAGTAAATTACTTATTACAAAGGTAGATCCTATCCAGTTTTTGTCCCTATAAACTATATTGGCATTTTGCAGCTTTTGTTATATTATTTTTCAGCTTTGACAAACAAGCACCAACTTATCACTCAGGTAGCTTGTCATAGCCTGTACCTTTCAGACAGTATTAGAAAACACGATGAACTTTATACAAAAAGTACTAAAGTAATTTGAATAAATGATCCTACATGTAGCAAGAGCATTATTACATTACTCTGGAAAAAAACTATAAAATTGTGGTGCAAAAATGCTATGCTGATAGAGGGGAAACTTAACAAAGCAAATACTTGTGTTCAAGTCGAACTGCAAAAACATGAGAAGTGTCACCTAATGTATGAACACCTTAATCTGTGAGTTTGCAGGCTTTCGGGGCAAAACAGTGGCAAAATGTTGTTATATTATAGGGCTTGTCCTGTCAGGTACTGGTATGTGTACATAAATTTATGTATCTGATGGGAATTACTGGAATTTCTCAAAAGGAAACCAACTGTGTCTCATTGCATGCTTGAGAAAGGCCCAGTATTTGGGAAGAATTTATTTCTTTACTCTGAGCATGGTTGATGTCCCTGAAACTCCCTTTTGGCTTACTGGTATATATCCACAAACCCATGATCTTGAATTTAAAGACGCATTAATCGCAACGCAAAAGAGAAGGATGCAGCCCTCAACACTATGTCGGGGGGCACAGAAGGCCTCTCAGAAGGGTGCACCTCATGGAAATTGTGAAGTTAAAGCTACAGACCCAGCTGGAGATGCTTTCTTTGGGGAAAGCCAGACAAATTCATGGAAGCATCTCCTCCAAAGGTGAGTAAAAGGGCACAGTGGAGCTGCGTGCACCACAGAAGAAGATATCTCCTGCTAAAGAGTAGGGCTTGGTCACTTGGTGAAATGACTGCAGAATGTATTTTTACAATAACAACATTTCTACTTGTAGCGGAGCTAATCCCTAGAGAAGACACACAAATGCTGCTGTTATTGAAGCTCCAAAGTGTGTTAACTCCTGCAGACTGAAGAACCAAAATCTATAATCTCCACAGCTGAATTCAACCCTGACATGAGCATCTGTGGTTTGCATAAGATGGATCTGAACCCCTCCACTCTCTATGTTGTACTGTGCACTAGGTCCACTCAGGTGCATCTATCATAAGTGTTGCTTCTCCTTACTGCAGGAGAAAGCAGAATCTATCCATTGAAAAAGCATACTGGAATTGTTAGGAATGGAATTGCTATGTAAATACATTATTGCTTTCCTTATGCTACTGAAGAATAAAAACCCATCAGTTGGAGAACTGGTTTACAACAGAATGACAACTACTCAATAACGTGTATTTTTTGAGACACGTATCTCTTTTGGAAAAGAAGAGAATGTAACTTAATTGACACTTTTGCAAGCAATGGTTTCTTCCTTTTCAAGTGTTCACCTTGCTGAGGAAAAAATTGAAATGCAGCCCAAGATGTAAAATATTGATGTTGCATTATTCAAACGAGAAAGCTTTGGTATGTGTCTCTTTTGTTTAATCATGCTAAAAGCAGAAGTGCACGGGGCATAAATGACAGAACAATAGGGCTCTTATGTATTTAAATGACATCAGACTCACAATGCAGAACAGAAAATAAAACGCCTCTATACCTAACATTTCCTAAAAAATCACAGACACATAGAGAGATTAGAGTTTATTAACATGATCCTGTTGCGGGTTTTTTTTTTTATTAATCACAGTATTTTTAAGAATAATATGTTTACATGTGCTAATGTACACAGAATAAATAATTGTCTATATGTTAAGACCACTGACTAAACATTTGAAATTATGCAGTTCCTGCGGAATACTTGTTTGGGCCATTTTAATTTCTCTGCTGAAAACCAGTCACTAATTATATGATCATACACTGTATCTGCCACCAGCCTTCTGCCTCTTTCAGGACACAGGATGGACAATGCTCACTTAACAAAGCACTATTCAGCATTACATTTCATCTCTATTCAACATTAACTTTCATCTCTATTCAGCATGTGGCCTTATGACATGTTTATTGTATTCCTTGTTCTGAATACCAAACTGTTAATATTCTCTTGTTTTTCTCCTTTTGTTGTACTCCTCACTGCAATATTTGACTGAGTCACAAATGACATTGACTTTATCTCAGTGCTCCTGTGAGACAATTTTTTTCTGTGTTACAAATGAGAAATGAGCATTTAAGGCTCTGCTATTAAGAGTCCAATCTGAGATCCCTATAGTCTGATTTTTCACTAAGTTTCTTTATAATTTTGAACAAGTCTGCATTATTTATGTGAATGTGTTTCCTAACACATTAATATTTGAGTATTGTCAACACTTTCTAAAATTGACGTTAAGGTTTTATTTCCATTGTTTAAAAGTAAAACGAATTAGTATTAGATTAAACTTAATAACAAGATAAAAACCTTTTACTTCTGGTGTGGTTGAACACAGGAACAGGTTTCCCAGAGAGGTTGTGCATTCTCCATTCTTCAAATGTGATATCCAGAACCCAACTGGGCAAGATCCTGGGTAATGTTCTTTGGCTGACCCAACTCCGAGCAGGGGATTGGACTAAATTTCCAGAGGTGCCTTCCAGCCTCATCTACTCCGTGATTCTAGATTTCTGTGAGATCTTAGCTAGGTCAGCTGAAAACGTTTCTAAGAAAGAAGGAGCTGAAAAATAGACCATATTTGTGCTTATCTCAAATTCATTAAAATCTTATCCTGGAGTTGTTTTTATTTAGTCTGATGCTTCAGTTCAATCAAGATAATGTCAGCATAAATTTAAATTAATGAAAAAATGTATAGCTGTGTTTAATCAAACTTGATTAATAGTCTATATCTATTTTTATTAGATTTAGTACAAAGATTGTGAAATGAAGCTAAATGTTTTCATATTTTAAAAGTTATCTTCAATGAAGGAGAGATGACTCATTTAAGAGCATTAATTTAGCAGCTTAAAAATAAAATGATAAGCAGCTCCAGCATAAATTAAAGAAGATTTATGTAAATAGTATTAATTGTGTGATTTAATCTAGGGAATCAGATTATTAGAATTTGGAAAACATACTTAACTATGTTCAAATTACCTCTTTTTGTAATGTAGAATGGAAAATATAAATTATTTTTTAATACAATATATCTTACAGTAAGAATATCTTGGAGCATAATGCATAACATTTGAAGATTCTGCAGTTCAAGGCAGACATCTGTATAAACAGGTATGATACAGAAGGAATTCCTTCCTCTCACTGTCCAGGTGATAGGAGAAATCTGGTAGGGCCCACATGCTATCCCATAAAAAAGCTCTCTCAAAGCTTTTGGCCTAGTAAACTGTGACCTAGTATCTCCTTAAGTCTTAGCTCTTGCACTGTGGTGCATCATGGCTCTTAAGATCTTGTATGGATTCTTTCAGTGATGCTCAGTGGGAGAAGTTTCAGACAACAAAATCTGAAAATGCTGTTTTAAGCCCTGAGTATTGATGTGATGCTTTTATCATGAAGACAGTCCAAATGAAACCAAGCTGGAGTCCGCACAAAATAGGGATGACTGTAAAATTCTCTTTGCCCACAAGAGGGTACATCCCACACTGTGCCACTTCTTAGGTCAGGATAAAAATTCAGTTTAAACAGTGAATGAATGTGGTGCAAAACTGGTCACACTTTAAATGCTTTCTCTTACACTGAACAAGATAAAAAGAAAAAAAAATCGTGTGGAGTTTCTAGAGACAAGAAGAAGACAGGAAGATATAAAAAAGGCTGAGCTGAGAAAAATTATACTCATATGGACTTAAATTGAATCAGGATGAAAAGAATAAAACAGAACCCCATCATCATACTTTCTACAGGTCAGGACCCAATTATGCCTAATGATGTCCATCCACAAACACACAAATCAGTGACTGTTTGCTTATTAATCTAATCTAGTAAAAATATCTTTAGAATTTATTTTTAAATATTAAAAACTAATTTTGGGAACTTTACTCCAGAAATTACTAACTACTTGGTAGACAATTGGAAAACATAAACAAACATGAGTTTAAAACCACAGTATTTCCCACTTGGCAAAATCCTTGTGTTTTGCTAAAAAACTCTACAAATATCCCTTAAAGCTTACAGACAAAGCTGTCACATGTCTGGTGACTTTTAGGCGTGTACTTTGTGTTCTGTCAAATAACATGAAAATCATGGATCACTGATAAGACAAAAAATATGTACTTCTGAAAATAGAGATGAAGAGAACCCAAAGGTCAAGGAATGACATATTTACATGGCAGAGAAGGTTTATGAAGTGAGCAGCCAAATCTGTATTTCAGTTATGTTTAGGAGTTTAGAAATGCATACGTAGAGTTTGCATTGTCTTGGGCAGAAGAGTGATCTGGTGGGATGAACTTAACCTGGGTGAGGAGTTACAGAGTGGCCTGTTATGTCAAAGTATTAATGATCTGCTTCTCTTTTTTTCATCTCCATCTTCTTTTCTTCTGTCTTTTCCTGTGGGTTGAATGCATGGATGCTGTCTGCTGTGCTGCCTGTGCCCTGAGAGTGTGCACATCCTCTTGTATTATGGATGAGTAGCACTTGACACATACACCCACATCCGAGTAGGAAGGCTTTATTTCATCTTGAACCTAGCACTAAAGGAGCAGTTCATTAAGGCTGGGCAGCATTTGTTGGCCAAAGAGAGTTCCCTTACTCTGATGCTTTATTCAAACCTTCAAACCCCTGATAATGTAAAGCAGAGACAAGGCAGAGGCTAGGCACAGAATCACAGTCTGCTGTGAGCAAAGATTGATTTATTTACAATCTTTTCTTGTTGCTGCATTACACATAGCAGCTAGGGATGGATAATTCCATGTATGCCATGTTATTTCTGACAGTTTAAGAAGAAACAGCACGTTGTTCTTGCAGCTGCCATGAATTTCCAAGAGTTGTGCTCCTTTTAGGTAGTGCTGTCTTGCTCTGTGTTGTACTCCTGCACATCCCTATACATGCACTCCTTTGATCACACAAATGCACTTCTATGGTGAAGAAAAAATGTAAATAACTATGATAAATTTTTGCACAACCCAAGTTTTTTTCCAGATCAGCCAAATGTTTATTTCTGTACCTCTGTGTCTCCCAAGAAATTAATTTCCACAAGTTCCCACCCCTACTGCTTTAACTCTGTCAGCTATGGAAGTAACTTCAGAGCTTTTTCAATCACCACTAGACTCCATGTGCAAGAAAACAACCCTGAGTTTTAGACTCTTGACTATTAATGCCTTATGACACATATCAGTAAAAGAAAAGGATTTCCAAAAAACATGGTTGATTTTAGGATTCTGGTTTCCCTATATTTTCTTCAACCCATCTAACAGCTATACTCCAAAATAAGTGGGCATACAGATCTGGAGAAACACAGTTGAAAAGCAAGTGGACTTAAGCAAGTGCTCCTCAGTATCTGATAATAACCAGCTAGAAGGTGTGAAGGGAAGGAGAAAAATATCATGGGCTTTCTTTTTCTCTTTGTGCATGTCTTCAGTAAAAGTCGTTGGTTTTAGTGGAAGTCACACTGTTGTCCATATATCTCCACATCTTCAGCTTTCATATTATTTCATATCAGTGTCTATTGCACTGATAGCATAAACCAGATATGCAGCAATGAAGGAGCACGGGTCTTGAATAAGAAAGAGCAACATCTCATTCACTTTTCACATTCAATGGAAGAGGTTGTTTCTGAGGATTTGTGGCCTTCCAATACACATGGGAAAAAATAGAAATGACAGACTGTAATTAAAGGCTGCATTAGTGCATGTGCAAAAGCAGACAACAGGAAAATTTGAGGAGTGAATTTAATTCTCCTATTCCTGACCATTAAAGTGTTTGGCTTTGTAATTTCAATATTTTAACATAATTTTTGTTATGCTGTGTATATCTGTAGGACCCCACTTTTTAGTTTATACCTCCTGAGGGACTGAATGCTTCAGAGTTAATGAACTTTCTCATCAGTTGGCCATTAGTTTGAACTGAAGCCAACTCATCAGGATGAAAAGCATCTTGCATCTAATGGATGTTTGGGGTTCAGTATAGAATGAGTTTGGCAGGTCTCTTTCTCTAGCTGCCACAACACAAACATGCCATAATGCTCTGCACTAATTGGCAGATTCAGTGAAGAGGCCAAATGTTGGCTGATCTATTGAGTCTGATCTACCCTTTTTGCCCCTGGAAGAAATCTTCCACCTCAGGTATGCTGTCATGGTTTGTCAGTGTTTGTTAAGCTTATCAGACTGCCTTTTTTCCAAATCCAGGGGATATCCGTCCTGAGGGATGTCTGGTGATGCCTCCCATTATTACTAAAACCACACAGCTATTTAAAGTTGCCATGAATACATTTTTTGCACATAGGCAAACATTTCATTAACTCTACTGAGTAAAATGTCACCCGCTGCTATACAAAGCTTGGCAGCTACATAAGTTTGCAAAACTCCTACTTGCTTCAAGGAGAGTTTATCAGTTTATGCATGTCTGAGTTTGTGTCCCAGTCTTGTATCAACAAGTGTTTGTGTTTATCCAGAGTTCCTTTATATTGTAATCTTTCAGCCTTTCATTTGTGCATTCCAGGATGTGTATATATATTTTATAATATCAGTATATAATATCAGTATATAATATCAGTACATTGAGTATTTCTCCTTGGAGGAAAAACCCAAAGTTTGTCTGATTGCACATATTAATTGGAAATTCTTGGTTTGTCTGTGAATGAACAGGTAAGAGCATATTTTTCAAAAGAATCTTTTTGATTCTCATCCTTTTGATCTTTTTTTTTCCTCCATTAATGCCATAAAGTTACTGAAACAACCAGGTGGAAAGGTGACAGACTAACATGGAAGAGAGAGATCTGAGGTGTTGTTTAAGCCATGCCTATCAGCCTTTTCTGCCTTTTCCAGGGAAGATTTCAGGGAGAGATTCACCACCAGAAATCACTCATGTACTCAGTAAAGCACAGAGAGCTTTAGAAGCACGTGTTGTCTGATGTGTCATGCTTTTGGGTGTCTACCCAAGCTGGGATACTCTATGGACAATTCTGTGGTGCACTCTGCTGGAAGGTATCTGTTCTTCCCAAGCACCTCTTATGTTTTATTAGTCAGGCAACAAAATAAGAATCTGCTTGGAGCAGATTTCTGTTTGCTCCAGCTCTTTCCGAGGTATAAATCTGCAGGTGAACTGTGCCAGCTTTGAGGGCTGGGTATCATATTTGTTTTGCGGTGCGCAGTCTTCTCCCTCTTAAAAACACAGCAGCTGGCCTCCATCTTCCTCTACTCCCTTCCCTCATTCTTGCTCATGTTTGACTGTGTTTTGGACACTTTACCCCATTTGCTCTCTCCCTTTTATTCTCTTTCTGCTTTTGCTTCTGATAATGCAAGAACATATTGGGTTTGTACTCATAACTTTGTGTTTATGCACGAAACACTAAATGGTAGTCTTTATCTACTTCCATCCGGTACAAATTACAACCATTCTCATGCCCTCATATAAGGCAGGAATTTTGTTTTTTCTTAAATCACTACTTTTTTTAAAGTTACAGATCCTTTTTTCTCCCTCACAACTGATTTCAACTCAGGACACCTACCCATTACTACTCAAAAAAATTCATAATTATTCAACATTTTTTTAGTCCTTTTGACAGGAAAAAGCATGGTGGTGTACCAGGGCAAGTGGGACATAACACATATGTAACATATAATACGTTAGAAATGTATATAAAAATTCCAAAAATACATGATTGTACTTGCTAAACTCATTATTCCAATTTTAGAACAATTCACTAATACTAGCCGTTAAATATTACTTTAAAATACTGTAAAATTCTGGCTTTATTTTTTATGGCATTATAAAATAACTTGAGTTGAAAGGGATCCACAAGGATCACCAAGTCCAGTTCCTGTCCCTGCACAGGACACCCCAAGAGTCACACCATGTGCCTGAGAGCATTGTCCAAACATTTATTGAGCTCTGTCAGGCTTGGGGCTGTGACCACTTCCCTGGGAGCCTGTTCCAGTGCCCAGGCACCCTTTGGGTGAAGAACCTTTTCCTGATATCCAACCTAAACCTCCCCTGAGGTTTTCTCCCTAGGTTGGGCTGTATCTTTTATCAAATATGTAATGAATTAAATAGAAGATAGGACTGTAAAACTGATGTGTTTATGTTACTGTGTCTGCAATGAAAAAAAAGTAAACCTTTCAAACCTAAATACCATTTGTTTTCAAATGCCAATGAACAAAGTCAACAGTCTACACTACATTTCCACCAATGTTTTAATTTTTTTTTTTTTTTAAATCAGGAGTACTTTTTTTGTTTACACAGCTGTGACACCAATTATGATGTTTCTTTCTTTTCTTCCAAACCCGCTTGAAATGTGTTAAATTTGGGGCCAGGACTCTTCTGACAGACCTGCTTCAGGACCTCTTCCAGCTCCTATATTTTTACTGTTGTCGAGGTGCTCTCAACAACATCAAAATCTTCAGACTGTTCTTCATCCAAAATTCAACAAAAAGGAAGGGTCAACCTACAAGACAACCAAGAAGTCCATAAAGTCAAAGCTCTCATGTTAGAAGCAGATGGACAGGGACTTTCAGAGTTGTCGTTGTCATCTGACATCTTGGCGTTTTAACATTTTTTCAGTACCATGCTTCCAGAGTTACTGCCACAAAGATCCCAATTTTAATCAAACACTGCAAAGATCAGAGCTTAGATCTTCAGTGAAGGCACTTGTCAGTGAACTGCGTCAGGCAACAGCTTTAAACACACCCACTCTGTCCCAATAGAACTCTTCTATTGCAAAACTCATTGTAGACAATGTTGTTTCTTTGAAATATATTTGTAAAACTGCAGGGTGGTGGGTTTTTTCTATTTTCAACCTTTTTCACAGGTTGCCTTTATTCCATGTAGTCCAGTGAAATTTACTGAGCCATAATCCTATTTTCAGTGTCTGGCTCAGAAGTGGAAGGAGATGACTAAAAAAAAAAAAGAAAAAGGACACTGGAAAGGGCAGGAACTTTGAAGAAATGAAGATTCAAAATTTCTCAGAGGAGGTGGGATCAGCTTTAGTAGTAAAGTCCCACATAAATCCAAGCCGATAAGAGACACTGTCATTTGCTTCCTGACTTGGGGTCAGAAACTGCTCATCTTGTAAGAAGTTTTCAAAAAGCTACTAATATGTACAATTCTGATAAGAATGTTGCCCTGATTATTTGTATTTGTATAGATATTTTACTTATATTTATACAGATATTTTAAATGCTTACTCTTGATTTCCTAAAATAGAGAGCCTTAGAAATTGCATATAATAGGCAGATATGTCTCAAACCCTTCATAGAACTTTTTTGTTTCACATAAATCTATCCATCTACAGATGGCAGATATTAAATGATTAAACAGTGATCTATATTAAAATTTCTACAATTCTTCTATGGGTCTATTTAGCTTTTCTTTTGTATTTTTAGTATTCTGCATGTAAATGTGTGTAATACCACAGGAATGCAACAATTGTTATCTTCAAGTGATTAAAGGGGGCCTTGGTGACTAATGTTTTATTTTTAGGATACTGTAGAATATCCCAAATCCTGAATCCACAAAATGGTGCATAGTTTTCATGTGTGATTACAATGTGAGTTAATAATTCATATTTTACAATATTTACTGCATAAAAGGGGTCATGCTACACTTTTCCCATTCACGAGCTCTGGACCCAGACTTTCCAACCCTTTATTTATCAAAAATGAAATATTATGCTAACCATGACCTTTTAACAACAGCCTATTCACAGTGGCCAAAGGTTTTTATTGCTGACCTATTAACCTATTATAAAACAATAATTTCCCCCAGTCACCTTTTTTTTTAAGGAGAAGCAAAACAAAACCACAAAGATTAAAAGAATAAGGATTAAAACTCCCTGAAACATTCACCAAACACAGAATTTCTTCTTGTTTCCTCTGCCAGAACACATCAAGCAAATACTATAATTTATAGCTTACCCCCCTTATAAATCATGAATCCACACAGAAAAAAAAATCTGTTCTGTACATACCTCTCTTCTAGTAATTTTAAGTTTTCCCATGTCCATTAGGCCCTTACAACCTAATCTTGCTCTGCCAATTGCTCCCATGGTGAGATCATTAAGTAAATTATTTAAAGATCAAACAGCCTGCAGTGACAATGGAGTTCCATGTAAGGTAAATGCTTCAAAGCCCCCCTCCCCCCTTCTCAAATTATAGCTCTACAGGCTATTCATCACCTCTGGATGGGGCATGCCCCACCATTACTTGGCTTTTTGCTGCAGGCTAAGGTAGCACCACTAATTGGCCTTTGTAACAAAACTGACCTGTGGACAGGATAAAACTTGTTTGGAGCTTTAGAGACAACAATTATTCAAGGTTAAAAACACATCAATGCCAGAGCTACGTCACTATAATAAGGGTGAATGAATTTCTTCCTCTTGGGTCTTAATGTGAAAGAATGCGTTCACGTTGTGCCCATACCAAACAAAAGCTCCTTCAGGTAGTTGAACTGGTCCACTTTTCTTTCTTTCCCCCACCCCTTCTTTTTTAGCTCAAGGACAAGTAGGTCTATCATTTTCTTTATTTCTTCAGAGCCCCTCACAGTGAGGGCCCTTTGATCTCCGAGAATAATGGTAGATGGAACAATTTAACTGCTTCATACAGGTGCAGGAGTTTATTTGACAGGTTGTGGCTTTTATTTCTAGAACATTAGCTGCATGCATACAAATAGGCTCTTGACAGATTCAAGCAGGTAGATCAGAATTTTTAAATTTTTTTTTTAAAGAAGCCTCAACAAAGCCTGACCACACCTGCAATGATGGCACAATTTGAAATGCTGCATAAATTAAAGACAGGTAAGGCCAATGCGTTCCCTGCTGTGAATGAATTTTTACAACCAGTGAAAACAGCAGGTAGGAAGAAAAGCAGCACACATCAAGTAAACAATAAGGGATCCTGTCACTTGTCTCTCAAATTAAAGAGATCCTATTTGATCTGAGTTATTTTAAAATAAATAACACTACTAGACAAGATTTTATGTTGTATTGCCTGTAACAGAATAGAATGCAGGGTAGAAGCAAAGTGAGGGAAAATATTTTCAAATCGCATTTACTCAGACCAGCACTTTTTCCCAAAGGAAGATTGTCTGTATGAATTTTTTTGAATTTACAGTTATATATGATTATGACTAGTAAAGTGAAAATTTGCCCTTGGAAGCCTTGTAAAATGAGGGTTTCTACACTCTTTTTTTTGGTTTTTTCACTTAAAGTGTCATTGAAATGTCTTGTGTAAGGGGATTCTATTCAATAGTGTACCAGCTAATAATAAGTCTGCTAAAGATTGAGTCTTCAGAATGCTACCACTTATGGAAGACACACACACATTTTTTGTTTATTTGTCTCCACTCTCCTGTTTTGAGCTTGCTTTTTTTTCCAGTGCATTGCAGTTTTTCAAGGAGTATACTGCCCTCAAAGGCATGAATTCAAGAAAAATAAGGTGCGGGACATTGTGCCAACATAAACAATTTGTTTGGAAGTGTTATATCAAGACTAGTAATACAGATGCAGTTATGTTAGAGGCAAGGTATTTTGTATTGGTTTAGTTTATTTGACTTGTGGGAGTATTTATTCTAGACTAACAGTCTTTATGGCAATGCAAGTGCTTTAGCTTTAGCACTTAATATGTAGTACTATAAATGTAAGTGTGACACTGTGCTTACAATTATAAACCTTGAGGTTACATTGGCATCACCTCTGCTGACATGGCTGTGATGGAGGTAAGAGAGGGGTCAATGATGAGAAAAACCCCATATAGACCCTTCCAGTGTGAACTGGTGCATTCTTAGCAAGTGTTTTGTCACTGCAGCAGGTTGGTAATGTGCTGCTTCATATCTGACGTGCTCCTGCAGCTCCATGGCCCGTTTATCACCTGTGTGGTAACCCATTAAACAGATTTGGTGAAAATTACACCCCAGCTCTCTGGGCAATATGATGTTCTCAGAGAGGCAACAGAAGCACAAGATTGAACTGAGGAACAAATACTGAGGATAAATATTAGTCAGTTTAACTGTTTCAAATTTGTGCATAGTGAGTCATGTTCAAATGTAATTAAAACAGAGGGTGTTTCTTCAGGTAAACTGGTGTTTTACTCCACATAAATGACCCTTTCCAGTAGAGAGCTTGAGCCATACCTAAATGCTTCAGACGAAAAATCCTAAAGTGAAGGTGAAGGCCCTAGAGTGAATTTTTTACTTATAGAGCACAGAATGCTGAAATTCTGAATTGGATAAAATCCACAATTTTCTGCTGGCACAGTATAATGCAGTGTAATTAGCCTGGGAAGATTTCTGCTATTGATGCATCCCTAGAGGATTTTTGTAATCAGCTTCTGGGAGAGGTAGTTTAACTACACTGTTTTGTTTATCGTTTGCATACTGCAGTTCCTGGGAGGGGGGGCTCCACATTGCTTCAGCGTTTCAGGTCTTGTGTGGATCAGTAACCACCTGCGGAGTTATGTCTCCTGACAGTCTTCCAAGAAGGTCTGCTGCTCACAAGCTGGATTGCAAATAGCTGCTGTAGAGCGTGCCAACAGAGCCTGCTGCGGCCACTTCAGCAGGGAAGGTGCCACCCTGTAGCAGGGCAGAAGGAAAAGGTCCTACCCTGTGGAGCAGAGATCACTGGACACCTTGGAGCTTCCATGTCACTGTGGGAAATGCTGCCCAACGCCTGTAACGCAAAGGCTCCCCCAGGCCACACCACAGGCTCTGCCGAGGGTCTCACCAAGAGATCAGTATCTGCAAACAAACTGAATTCCATATTAAATTCTTTCTTCTCCACCCTGCACCAGCTGTCCTAGGATGCTGACCAACAGGCGCTCCTTGTTCTAGAACAAACAGCCTCCTTCTTTGTTTGTTTGCTTGTTAATTAAAAAGTAAATTTTCATTTGGAAAATGCTGAACATCAGGATGTTGGAAAGACTGGCTCAGACAGAGCAATGAGTCCTGTCGGCAGTCTGCTGCTCTTGCTCCCACAGTCAGAGTCCAAGAAATAAATGTGAGGTGTTCCAGCTGCCAAAATAGTTTCCATAAAAAAAAAAAATAGAAAATGTGCAATGCATTAATGATCAGATATTTCAGAATACCTAATGGGGAAAAAAATGTTCTGCCTGTTTTGCCTTTTCTATTTTAACACTGGAACTAAAATATGCTGCAGCAGATTGTATTTCTGTTAAAGCCATAACAGGTTTATGACAGTACTAAAACAGTGCAGCAAACATGGAAATTAGTGTAAGAGTCTTTTAGCATGCTTTATTACTCTTATTTAAGAAAAAGTATAATAGCTTTGTAGCACCTAAATGTGCTTAAGTAGGGACTTTTTTTTTAAGATTTTGAATTTGGAGCTGGTAACGGATCAATCAAACTTTGTTGCCAAGGATTTTTAATATACAAATCTTAAAGATCTCCAGAGTACCTATTACCTAATATTCAACAGATTAGAAACTGAGCTACAAAAACACAACTTCCAAAAGTTCATATGTGACAAGGTACCAGTTGATACAGTGTATGATGCACCAGTTAAAACAGGGCTATGAGAAATTCTTTCTCAATGCTTCATTTTTTTGAGGAAGACTGTAATATTAAATCAGTGGTGGTGCAGTGGTGGTGGTCAGAGGTGACACCAGAAATTTTTTTTACTTATTCTGGGTTTCTTTCCAACAGATTTAAAAAGAAAAAATATTTCTGCTTCAATGGAGAGCATTTGCCCAATCAGTGGATAATTAATCTACAATGTGACTTCATGTTTTTTGTCACTGGGCATCTGAAATGGTGTTCTTTCTCACCATGGCATTGACCATGGAAACATCCACGAATTGTTCTTGTGGGCCCAATGTTCAGTCCGTATGCTGACTGTGACAACTATATGCAGAGACTCACTCTGAAATCACCCTAAGTGATTTTGGCTGGGCTGGTGTTCTGCAGTGATGCATGCGGAGAAGCTACTGTATTTCCAGGCAGAAGTGCATTAGGAAATATGGAGAATAACTAACTGCACAGCCATCTCCAAATAGTTCAGCTGCGCAATCATGTTAAGGGTCATGCTATAGCTACTGTGGTTCCCAAAAATGTAACAGAGCTGTTAGCTCTACCACCTGTATCTGTAATTTTTGCACCTCGTCCCAGTGTGGTTCCCAGCTGGACAAAGCACATTGCTGTGCTTCTTGAAAGGTCTACTTTCAGGACAAGGAATAATTGGTCAGCAGGTCTTTTTTACTCTAAATTCTCCATCTCTGCCCTTGATTCACTACAGAGAACTCAGAAAGTAACTCCAATATTCAACTTTTTAGTTTCGCAATTGGAGACTGAAAATTTGTCTTCCTTCTATACTTCTCAGAAATCTGGGTTTATTATCCTTTTAAAATGAAATATTTAAATGAGAAGTGAAATTTATACTATCTGTAGCAATTAAATTCTGTAATCTTTGCTTTCTATATGCAACTGAGCATGTAGCATCTTAACCCATAGTAAAGAAAGCTACATTTGAAGTCATAGAGAAAGCAACACAGAAAGCTGTTACTTCTCAAATGACCAATGGAGAGTTGTCATGACGTGCCCATCATAAGACTCGGCTCCTAACTGAGATGGACTTCAGGGGTGAAAGACCAAAACTGCATATGGCATGAATGGTTCCTCTGAAGCAATTAGCTAAAACAGCAAAGACTTTGGCTTGCTAAGGTCTGTATTGCCAAAGGACAAAGAATTATTAGGGTTATTATTACTTAACTTCCACAGATATCAACCATCAATTATATACTTCATTTAGTTACTATATCTAAAGATGACAGGTTAGCATACCCAGTGTTTCTTTAAAGCTACTATTTTGCCATCAAAAATTAATATAATAATTATGTATTTGTCTAGAGTAGCTACATGTAGAATATTAAACAGAACCAAAACAAGAATTGATGTTTTTTTTACCTACACAGAAAAACAGAGATTTCTTGATTTTGTGGCTCCTTAAGTGTCTACTGCATTAAAAGTTGCTCACAATTAAAGTGTAATCAGTTGACCTTTCTACAGCCCATTGCATGTGCACCCACATCACAAACAAAACTGCAGCTGGAATATTGCTGACTGAGGTAATTCTCATTTTTTTTTCCTTCATAGCCATAGTAAAAAATCTTCTCCTGTTTATGAACAGACCTATAGCCTTATACTTGACAAATTTATATAGCCCTGATGTTTTGCACATCTCTGTGAAAAAACCTGCATCTCAACTGCTTTAAGAATGACAGAGGATATGACAAGTACTTTAAATGGTTCAGCTAAAAGGTGCCAAACATGTTAGATCCTGAATTTACTAATTAATGCTGCGATGCTTTTCTGTTGAGCAGAGGTTTTAAAAATTAATTCAAAGTCAGTGAAAAGAAATCTTTCCTATGACTTCAAGGGCTTCAAATATGAGTTCTAACAGAACTCGCAATTTTCCAGATGTTTCAGGTCATGTACATATTCAGCCAGTTCATGTGACTTTGCTCTCTTCATTTCTCAGTTTCTCTTCTTACCTCTCCTGTTTTTGTTTTGATGTGCCAAATAGATTGAATGACTATTTTCCACATTTGCCTTTTTTTCCTATTTCACAAGTTTCCTCCAAGGGGTTTTCATCTTAGGTTAGCTGTATTGTCAATTTGCCCCTGAAATTTGTCTATTTTCAGCAGATTTTTTCTTGCAGAGCAAGCTGCTACTTCTGAAAGTTGAGGAACACATTCTCTGATGGTTCCTAAAGGACAGAAATTTTGGGGTTTGAAATAACCTATACTGTGTCCTCAAATGTGCAGTTACATCTTGTAGCTTGCTCTAGCTACACCTGAATCTTCCTGAATCTTCTTGGGCTTTTACGTGCTCTTCAAAATTCCCTGGCAAAGCTGTGATTGATCACGAGGATGGGATGTAGGAATGCCTACACTACTAACTGGTGAAGTGTATAGAGGGAAGGAGTATGATTTGCTGCAAGCCACTTTGGATCTAGGACCTTGTGGCTGTCTCATATTTTTACTGGCAATGAAGTTTGCTTTGGCCATTGGCCCCAGGCATGCCCTGTGCCTGGGTCCAGTGCTTGCTGCTGGAGGACACTGGCTCTGCCTCGGGGGGAGGTTCCTCTGCATGGTGCCCATGTGTGTGACTTTCACCTCACTTCCACCAAGGGAGAGATCATTAGTGGTACATTCAATCATGTGTCACCAGATTCCTGTAGACACAAAGCAAATTTCCACCAAAGAAATCCTGCACCAGCTCACTGTATCACTGGTGTAGCTGTACCCATTGGATCCTCCAGTAAAAAAAGCTGGTGCTAAATTGTAGGATTTTCAGTCCATGTGAAGCTTGTCTTTGACAGCATGAACAAAATTTCTATGGGATTGGGTGTCACTGTCTGTGCAGTTTAGGATTTTTCCATCTCTAGCAGTTGTTTGCGAAGAACTGGCTGGCCACAGAGCTCTTGCTGTTCTCATTTCCAGGTGACCACCTGCTCTGAAGAGCGCTACAACCCTAATATCCACCCAAATGTAAAAACAAAAGCAAAACCAAAAAAAGCCAGCAGAACAATTTAAGTGGACTGGCTAGCTTTGTCAAGGTAATATCACTTTATTAGAACTTTTAAGCAAATTTTGATCCTGAGTCTTTCACTGCAAATTTAGGTCAATTTAAGGTTATTATATGAGCCAAAATATTATTTTGGCATCACCACCTTGGTGAGCACAGTTATAGGACTAACAGTGAGTCTTCTATTGCTAGCTGGTTTCTTTGATAAAAACAACTCTGTATTATTTATTAGTTCTATAGGGTTATGTAAGTAGCCTATTACAATAAATAGGAGGTGCATTTGCCTGAAAATATGGATTTTTCTCTTCTCGGCCTATGAATACTATGGAGTATTATCACTTTCCCCCTGTAGACTGAACCATAGCACTGCATAATGCAACTTCAGTCCATTTTGAGATGACCACAAATTGTCGTAATTTTTTGTTAGAGTAATGATCAAATATTGATATTTCTTCAGTTCATACAAATGGATAAAACCTTTTTACATGCTACTTAGTCAATATATTCTGATGTTCACATTAGGGATTTGGAAATCAATGTAGTTTTTCTGTTATTCTTTTATGATTAAATCAATTGGGGTTATTTACTCATAGCAGAAAATATGGGTGATTGCAAACCCTACAGCTTGGTGAATTGCTTTCTCACTACTGCTGCCCTGTAATGAGAAGGTACAGGTTCTCTTCAGGGTTTGACTAAACTTGCTTATGTACAGAAGCCATTTGAGGTGCAAAAATTGTTTATTATTAAGGGCTAGCAGTGTTTCCTGCCAAAGGGCATCTTCGTCATTTGCCATTACATTAACATTGACAAAGCATGGTAATACTAGAGCCCAGCAGTGCTGATCATATAGAGGAAAATAGCAGATACTTGGCAATTCAGCTTAAACCAGCACACTTTGACTCCTAGGTTAGAGACACCAGTTAAAAGAAAACGGAATTATATAATGGATGCACAACAGGCATTTTGGAAATATTATTCCTGAGTATCAGAGCTATAAAAAGGTAGAAGATTGTGCATTAAACAGATTTATATTAAAATTTCTCATAAAAACCGCAGCAGCGTAATCTGATATTCTAGATCAGGCAAAAGATTTTGTTTATATTTCAGAGGCAAGAATAAACATTAATTTGTGCAATAGCTTTAAGTAAAACTACAGTTAATGCATTGGAATACAAAGTTTACTTTGCTGCAGTCTAAGTTCCCATGTTAATGTTATTTCTGTGGGCATTGTCCATACTTTTCTTTTGGAAGAGAAGTATGTGTATGTATAGAATGTACATAATTGGTTATTCCCTTAGTGCATTTAGAGAAAAGCATTTCTCATGCATTAAAATTACGTGAGTTCAAGCCTATTTGATTAACCTAAAACCCAGTTAAACTTGGAATCCCACTATTCTTATTCGTGCAGCTCATTCCAGAGCCTCAAATTTAGAAACACTATGGTATGTCTTGTACCTGATGGAAAAATAGGTTTTTCATTTAAGACATAGAATATATAACCATTCATAGACAGAATCAGAATTTATCAGAATTTAGAGGCCCAAAGATCCCAAATCAGATTGTCTCCTGAAAAAAAATACTTTCCATACATTAAAAAGGGAACACTAGTGGGTGCATCGTACTGCCTTGATTCACTAAGCCTTTTGTAAGTTTAAGCAGAACAAGCCTTCTCCAGGCTTCAGGAGGTAGAAGTGGTCCCTGCCTAGTTTTGTACCACTCAGATGATTTACTGGATATAGAATACATCTGATAAAGCAAAATTCGGATTTTAGGGAACAAAGGAAAACGTCGGGTTTTTAAAGCAATGTCCCGGAAAAATATCATGACTGCAAAGCCTTTACCAAAATTATTTCTAGGGCTGAATTTTAAACTTCTAAAATCTGGGTCTGCGATGAAAGAGCTTAAAGACTGTTAATTATGTCAATAAAACTGAGTGCCTATATAATAAAAGTCAGGTGCCAATTCCTATTACTACATCTTAAACACAAAGGTGAATTACAGCAAGCATAACCAGGCAGCAGCGTATTTAGATCTCACTTAAAATGAGTGGAGGTAATTTCTCTTTCTTGACAGCAGCAATCTCATAAATTGAGCTCATTGGTGAATGTTTTAAAACATATTTTCTCTTTTTCCCTCCTCTTTTGACCCAAACAGGCAAAGATCAAATCCTCCTCTGCACAGAGGTGCTGAAGTCCATCCTTTTGAAAGCATCACTAGAATGCTGTTGATTCCTGTGGAAACCGGCCATCCAAATCTTTAGTTTTGAGAAACTCAGTGGAGTGTGGAAACAAAGTGGGAACAGGAGGGACAAAGAAAGCATGTGGATTTTTATGCAGTTTCTATCTCTAGATTCAGTAGTGCTTTAAAGTACATAGCCAGATCTCAAAATCAACACCAGAATGAACTTAGACATTGAAGGAATGACCTAAAAATGTGAGTCTCATGGCTACAATATTTGAAATGGACAACAATGGGTGACTGGCAGGATGCAGTGAAGTCTGTTCCCAGGGGCTGCCAGGACCCCTGCAAGCAGGCACGGCCGTAATTCAGTTTGGAAGTAGTGAAGGAATACACAGGTGTCAAAATATCTGAATGCTTAAGGAGCGTTGCAAATATTTTTTAGCAATAATTGACATATACTAAACTGAGCTGATTCTTACCTTGACTTATACAACTGCAAATCTAGTGTAATTCTCCTGATTTCACCATTGTACCAGAAAAGCAGAATGTGTCTCTGGAACCTTTAAAAAATGATGTTAAAATTGATCACACTTCTGAAACAGCACTGCAAAATTCACACCTTCAATAAAGCAACTTTTCACTAATGCCAGTGATTTCTTAATTTCCTGCTCTCTCTCCCCTCTGTGGAATGACTCTGCATACCCTTATATCTTTCCAGCAAAAGGAGGCTTCCCTCACTGCTTGTGGCAGGGCATGTTCAGAGTCTGTGTTAGTGGCGAGCTGGAAAAGGGCTGCTTCCCTCTGTCCCCAGTACTGTCAGCATCCTCCTTCCTCACCAGCCTGGATCTGGCCAAGCATTTCAAGATAATTTCCAAACCTGGCTGTCCTTCAAGCCATCATCTTGGTACAGGTTGCCAGTAAAATGCCAGTGGCCAGCTCCTTCTGGGTAAGCAATCTTCCTAATGAAAATAGGTCTGAAGTAATTATCAAAAATAGTGTTTTGCATATAAGCAACACAGTTAAATACCTTGATGGAATCTAGTAAATTTTAAGTACAATTTTTCAGTCTGTGATGGGGTCTTTGAAAAGAGTTGGGAAATATTAGTGTTCTCTGACTGCAAGCTCGATTTGCTAATAAAGACAATACCTTACCCCAAAGGTTTTTTCCAGCTGCAGCCCCTGAAGCACAAACGTTGAGCATGTATCACACAGAACTGTCAGTTACTACTGGAGCCAGAAAATTGTTGTTTCAAATGTTACAGTACAGGAAAATCGCCTCTCTGCACTTGCTGCCAAAAAAATGACAGCTTAATTTATGCCATGCTGAAGCTACATTACAGAGCCATTCAGCCTGGCAGTTAAGTACACTCCATGCTCACATCTTTCCCCTGTGCAAGTGCACTGGGGAGAAATACACAGGGACTGTAATAAGGACAATTGGCTGCAGTGTTTTCCATGTCACTGGAACTAAATACAGGTGAAACAGTATCAGCAATAAAATACATCACCTGAACCTCATATGCAAAACACCTCTCAGTGTGTGGATTCACGAGTAATCAGGAAGGATGTGGGACAGAAATGTTATGCATGAAGTGGATTACAGAGAGGTTTGCTTGTGTCAGACCTCTGGGTTTTATGTTGAAGGGAGGTGCTGAGGTATTACCCATGCCTTTGAAAATTATGTCAGTATCCTTGGTTCAGACCTTCAAAACTTGGCAATGTTTACACTTTCTGAAATTAAAAATCTGACAGTATTAAAGCACAGCCTAGTGTCGATATTTGTCATCAAGGTTTTCAGAAGATATTAAAGATGCACATGACATTATTTAAAATGAACCATCATCCAAACAAATCCCATAAAATTATCATCCTAAATGAATCCCAAGATTGCTATGTAGTTTTTTAAGGCCAAAGCTTAATTTTGTTTGACATTGAAACAATGATCATCCATGTAATAGAATGAAAGGAAATTATCATGTCTGTTTTTCTAGTTAGTTTATTCATATTAATCACATGGTAATTATGTCCAGAAAGATTCATCTTAAACAATCTTGCAAATGAAGAATTGTAATTCATTTCATAAACTCATCAAGATCAAAACCAGTTGATCTCTATGTCAGTTAATTTATTTCCCCTCTCCTTCCTTTTCTACTCAATGTTTGTACCAATATTACTATGTACAATATTAATGCTTACTTTTAGAAGGTTTTTGCTAATAGCTAACCCATTCACAGCAGACTGGCTTCGCAGCCACTTTCTGAGGTGGAGGGCAGTAAAACAAAAGGCTTCCTGAAATGAATCAAATGCACTGACTGAGATTTTTAAAGCCTAAATGGTCTTCTAATCTACCCATTCTTGTTTGTGCTACGAAAGCTACCCACAGTGAGTAGGGCTGTGTATAAAACCACTGTGGGTGGTTTGAAGAAAATATTTCTTATTAACTTGGAAATTATGGGTACAACTAAATAACTTCAGGATTTATCATGTCAGATCTTTAGGCTTAGAACTGGCATGGTTTCTTTGGGAGATCTTGTGTCTCGTGTGGGCTTGTGTCCTCATCTATTCTAGCCTGAATGAAACATTTCCCATTCCTGTTTTCACAAAGTTTATAATTTGAGTGAACCCCAAATTAGGCAAAAAAATATCTCAGTTGAAATGAGTGAAGTCTGTCTGTTAAACTAGAATTAGTAAGAAATTTTCACAGTCTTTTTGCTGAATATTAAATCTTTTTCTCTCAGAATCAATGCTGGGAAGTCTTTTATCTATGTAAGATGAAGTCTGCCATTTAGTAAGGCAAATCAAAATAAAAATAACATAATTCCATAATTTTACTTAAATTTCAACTGCAATTTAGTACATTAATAATAAAATATGTTTTAGTTTTTTCTTGAAACCTCTCATGAATTTCTAAATGAAAACCTTTTTAAGCTTCTGTCATGTAAAACCCTATTGACTCCAAATTGGGCATACAGCAAGGTTTTATCTTACAGCACTCATGCTTTTTTTTCTCTCTCTCCCTCTGTGTAAAGCCCTTGAACCGAGTCACTATATTATGTGTGCCTGCTCATAGATTGACACTATCAAATCCATAATCTCTTAACACATACGGGGCATTTAACACAAGGCATTTTCTGTGTGATTAGGAATGCTGTAAATTATCCATTTTCATTTCATGAGAAATAGGTTCCTGTAGTACAAAGGTCTGTGCCAATCCTATTCTTTGGAGAAAGAAACATGACATTCTGTTTCTTAGGAGACATAACTCATTGCTAGTTCTACCACATAAACAACAGGCTCGTCTTTAGCATGTGTATCTCTACTTATACGGACATATACAAATTGTCTATTCTTCAGCTCTGTCAGGATTTAGAATATTATTATCACACATGAAATAGGGGAGGCAATGCACTACTAGAAGAATGAGTTTCTTACTCATCAGTGATTAACAACCAGTTAATCAGACACTGAGTGTGTTTCCTTGCAAAATTAGCCAACAAAGACATAGGAAGGTGTAGAAATGTCCCAGGTTTCAACCATGGTAGCCCTGGTAATTTAGTCTATTAGCAAGAAGAAAGGATTTACAAATATGACAGCTATATTTTCCAATTTTTCTCCTGAGGAAACAAAAGCACACTGATGCTACTACAACCAAAGTCAACCTGAAACTCCTACTTTTATAGTATTAGCTAAACTTCCATGGTTTAGGTGAAGGATTGGAACTCTGAGAATCCACTTTATCCCAGGAATTCCCTGAAATCAACAGATGCTTGGTCGTCAGGAAGGGTGGTTATATGAAATTTAGCATTGTACGAGTGCTTTGGGCTTTCAAATTTCTAATTAATTAATTCTAAATGTAGTCCAGCACAGTAGTATTTGCAGTGAGGTTTCCTAGACTGTTTTTCTGTATGCTAAGGTGCCTCAAATTATGTTTCAGTAACAGACACCTAGATGCATGTGGATGGCTCTCTCTTTTGTACACATTCTTACTGATATTGTTGCTGTTATTTTTTGTTTTCTTATCTCATTGCTGTTTCCAGTTAATTATTCTTATTTCAACTTCTGATCTTTACCTTTTGTGCCCTCAATTTTCCTCCCCAGCTCACTGCAGGGGGAAGAGGAGGGAAAATGGGAGATTGAGAGGATGGTTTGGTAAGTCTCAGTGGGAGCATGAAATTGCAGAGTACCTTTCCTAAACCACAACAATTGGGAAAGCCAGATTTTACTTTCTTGCCTTGGGATAGCCTAATTCTTGCAAAATGTGAAGTGTTAGGGTTCTGTTGCAAAGGAAAACAGTGGCTGTACACACGACTACATTTGTGTGTTGACAGTCTCAAGCTGACTTTTCAAAACTGGAGACATCACCCGAGTATTGCCGCATTCCACAAGCAATCTTTCAATTGGAGCAGAAAACAGAATGACATCAAAGAAATCCTGTTTTGATTTTCCCTTTTTATTAGGAATTTCAGCCTTTCCTGCACCTTTCAAACTCAACTCACATAGTCCTGTTCTCATTAAGGTATATGATTAGGAAAATAAGCTACCATTAGATGTTTCTTCTTTCAGGAATATATCCCAGAGCCAATATCTCTAATATACAAACCAAAAAAAAAAATTTGTAAGGGAGATGGAAACTCTGGAAGTTCTTGATTTTCATGCAAATGTGTGAATGAATGGCAAAATGGAAGAAATGCATCTCCACAAGCTCACTCTGAAAATGTGTGTTGAGAGAAACGCAGTGTGCAGCTGTCATTATGGCATCTATTGATTTCTGTAATATCATGTAATTCTTCAAATACTTCAACCAGTTTCAATTTTGCTTTACGGTTAGGAAAGAAGTTTTCTAGAAAGGGAATATGAAAATTTCAGGAGAGCTATTACAAATAAGTGCTCCTTTTCTGATCCCAAAAAGTCCTAAACCACTTAAAATCATTCGTTAATGGACAAATGATCTTGTTTTAATAAAATAGTCATAATATCCTCTAACAAAAAAGAGCAGATACTGTAATAATAAAAGCTCTAGTAACATGTCCATATATTACTCCTCTTATTGGCTTATGTTTAGAATCATAGAATGTTTTGGGTTGGAAGGGACGTCCAAAGATTACCTAGTTCCAACTCCCCTACCATAGGCAAGAACACCTTGCACTTGATCAGGTTGCTCAGAGCCCCATCCAACCTGGCCTTGAATACTTCCAGGGATGGGGAATCCACCACCTCTCTATGCAACATTTCCAGTACTTTGAAACCCTCTGAGTAAAGAATTTCTTCCTTGCAACTAATCTAAACTTACCCTCTGTCAGTATAAAACCACTGCCTCTTGTCCTGTCACTATCTGCCCATATAAAAAGTCCCTCTTCCTCCTTTTTATATAAGCCCCCTCAAGGTACTAGAAAGTACTATAAGGTCTCGTCTGAGCCCTTCTCCAGGCTGTACAACCCCAGCTGTCTCAGCCTTTCCTCATAAGAAAGGTTCTCCTGCTCACTGATCATCTTTGTGCCCTAACATTTCTGAAAAATAGCAGGTCAGTGTGAACATCAACATTACCCAGTTTCTAAAAGTCTACTTGTGTCAGTTTTTCATCTTCAAGGGTATGAAATCAACGGACCACTGGGACTAACTGTGGTCACACAGATAACTGTTTACTTGATCAGATATGCAGACACCGTAAGTTTGCAGATGACCAGGGACAGCTATTTATTTTTTTTTATCATAAATTTATGAAGCCTAGAATATAATATTTTAAGTATCGAAATTCAACCCCCCAAGTTATATTGTATACAAATACTTGACTTGCCTAATTCAAAAAAATCCCATACGGTCAGCTGGAATTTTCCTTCCATTTTGTCAACTCAGGAAAAGGCAAAATATAAAATCAAGTCGTGGCCCTCACCACCTCTATTTCTGACTGAACTATCCTCCTCTTGGAAAGGCTGAAGCAAGCTACTTTTCTTTGGCCCTAAACACAAACTGAATAGATCTAACAGATAAGTTTTGTTGCTTGAAGCCCATGAAGCAGGTACCCAGACACCCTTCTTTGTACAAGTGACAAATGTATTGCAGACAAGCTAATGAACACCTGCACATGATCTTCCTTTCCTCAGTTTCCCCACCATTTCAGTGTATTTGGGACTGGTTATACCCAGAGTACAGCACCTATCCTCATCTTCGGTTAAGACCCTGTGGTCCTATCTGGATCCTCAGAAAAGCACTGATGGAGACTGAAATTTTGGCCTCATGGTCTTTGGTGGTTTTCTTTCATAAGCTACCCTAATTCACACAAAATTATTTTTTGCTTTGTCCATCTGGAAAAACTGTTAGGTCATCTCAACTTAATGGAAGTATAACTTACATTCTGGGTTTTACTTTTCAATTGATATGTGCTTTTGTCTGAAAAATTAAATATTAGTTTTCTATCAAAACACTATATTCAAGCACAGAGGAAGCCTTTAACAGCATCAAGATGATACTTTCACTCTGGCACAGAATTCAGTTTAGGACAAAATTCCATCAATTGTTTAGATATGCCAGTACTCTAACCTGTTTGAAGGCTCAAAACAAAACATTTAGTATATTGTCTTAACTGCATAATTCTGTGCACTAAGATGCTTTGCTTTTATTATTTTTATCAATCATCCTTTAAAAATAGTATCTTATCCTAAAAGTAAATCACTACAAAATATATACTGTAAAATTTATTTAGCAACAAAAGTTATATTTTTTAGTTTTGGTTTTTTTTTTTTAAATGCTAGACATTGGAGGCAGTGTTCCTTTAAACAACCCTCTCTCAATAGTAAGTATTAAGATTTTCTTGTCATTCAAGAATATTGTAACACATATTTGGAAACAACTTCTTTTATTTTGTTTTTGACTACATCAAGGCAGATGGAGAAGAAGACAAGGAGAGCAACTAAATGAGAATTGTAAATTCTTTCCTTCAAAATTGAAGTATTTTATAATAAACAAAGAGCTAAATTTCTAGTTGCTAAGAGACCTACATCAAAACAACTACCTTTTCCTTCTAAATAAGGACCCAGCATAGACTATGATTTAACTCTTTGTGGTCCCCAGCTTTCCACACCATAACATAGAAAATGAACAAGGAAAAAAAATACATTTGTGTAACTACAACAAAGACAGTTAATAAAACATAAGGTATATAACTATTTTATTAGCTAATGGTTAGGATGCTATCAAAGCTTGCTTTTTTTTCCTCAGGAAAAAAATGCAACATGTCAGAGGACATAAAATTAGTTTTATTTAAGTAATAAGACTAACAGTTTTCAGAATGTGACCCCTTAAAGAAACAAAAAAGAACGTTTTGAGCAATATGTTTAAGCAGTGCTTGTGTTGTACTGACTGACTCTTACAGTATTGGTGTCTTTGATCCGCCATGTAAGAGAATGTGTGGCTGCAGGCCAGCAATAACAACCCCAGAAACCTTTAAAGAGTCAGCAGCTTTTCCTTTTTTTTCCCTCCCCCTCTTTTTATGTCAAGGAAATCAAACACGCAGCTAAAGGGCATCATAAATATATCTGATCACTGTTCAGGGGGTTTCCAAAATGAGCCACTGGAGAGACCATCTTTATTGCAAGGCCAATCCCAGTTTTAATCAAAGCAAATGTGCTTTAAAACCTAGTTGATTAAACTGGAGTAAATGTCAAAATAAAGACCGAAGAACAGTATTTACACAGAAGACATGTCCCTCTCATTTGCACAATGCCAAGCACACATTTCTGCACTGTTCCAGAAGCTGTCCTATTCATCAGGAAATTTTTCCAGTGCCCTCTTCTGGACTCTGGGAAATGATGAACACAGTACTTTCAGTTAGCTTTTCAGCTACTTCAGTGTGTCCACAGAAACTTTGCATGTCTGTCTGACCCACCTTTCAGTGAGCCTCCCTCCCTCCCTTCCTTAGCCACAGGACTATGAACTATAGTTACTTATCACTTTTTGAGCCTTTAAGCAGTTCTGCATGTGAAGCCAAGCTTCCTCACCTAGAATTGGCACATGTGGTGTAAGTATTCCTCCAACTGACCTTGTCTCGCCGCAGGTCTAGTGGAAGGGAAAAACGCCAACTCTCAGTTTGATTTAACTTCAGCTCTATAGACAACATGCCATCTAGACGATAATTTCTGACACTAGAAGAGGGGAAAATCGACACCTGCTTCCAGATTCTTGCTGACTGCTGAGATGCTTGAGACATTTTGCCAACAGAGAATAAAATGTCAGAAGACAGGAGATCTAGACCAGCAGCCTATGGGAAATTTGATTGTTACCCGTCTGAACCACATTAGCATGAGTGCTGTGCTTTACCCATAATGAACAAAGGGGGTATAAAAATTGTATGCAAAGGAAACTCATCTACTAAGAAAAGTCAAAATATCCAGAGTAATTGAGTGGTAGCTGGAAAAAATCTGATAAACATCAGGGGAGTCAAATATATAGCAGTCCTCCTGCCAGAAGTTGCCTCTGTTTCTTCCATCTTCCTTATACACCTACGACATTTTAGGAACTATGTGGTTCTCCAGTTTCTCCTCCTGAGTACTTTGATTATCACAGAATCATAGTACAGTTTGGGTTGGAAGGGTTCTCCAAAGATCATCTAATCCAACACCCCTGCAGGGACATCTTCAACTAGATCAGATTACTCAGAGCCCCATCCAACCTGATGGCAAAAGTTTTCAGAGATGTGGCATCCACCTCCACTGTTCCAGTGTTCTACCACCCTCATAATAAAAAAAAAATTTTAATCTAATTTAAATTTATACTCTCTTAGTTTAAAACCATTACCCCTTGTGCTATTGCAACAGTCTGTGCTGAAATCTGTCCCTTGTTTACCTTGATTCACTTGGAGATAAGGTCTGTCCAACACTGTACCATTTGGTGAACCTTCACTGGGAAATATGTGACATTTGAGCTCCTCAGCCTTGTCTGAAGCTCCAGTCCTTTCAGAAATATAAATGACCCCCAAATTCTGTCCAGCCTTAGGACCATTTCAGTCATAGTAATCATAACACTAATGAGTTGTACCTCAGCATGAACAAGCCTTCAGTGTTGTGAAATGGGTTCCACGAGCACTCTGTTTTCCCGCTTTGCTCCTATTACTCTTCTAAGTCCATGTTTAATTCATGTTGTGTGATTTTTTAGGGGATTACATGCAAAAATTTTATGGAGTATGGTTTTGTCATATTTTTTGATGAAGTTGACTGCTGTGGGGCTGAGTAATCCTTTCCTCCAAACACTGTTGCTGTGCTTGTGTTCAATAGTTTCAGTAATTCAAAGGACATCAGACCAGTGCAGTGCACTGTAAAGTTAGTTCAGATATATGCTACAATAAATGACAGTAGACTTCGCTCAGTAATTTAAAGACACTTTTTAAGAGAAGGGAGAAGGTAGCAAAGAGAGCTTAGAAAGGTCAGCTGCTGAGTCAGGTGTATGACATGACTCTCAAACACCCTAAATATTTTGATGGGGAAGTTCGGGGGAAGAAAGGAAGAGGAAGAAATGTTTGCTTTTGGTTATTGGCAGACCTCTTTCAAAAGTATTGCAAGAAATATTGAGCAGGACTGGAATATAGAACTGCAAGCATGAGTTAGCCAAGTCAGAGACACACAAGATTAATACAATTTTTTCCTTAACAGCTGGCGTGAGACAGTTTATTCTTTTGTTTTGGTATTATCACCACATAAACTATCTTACAGGTACACATAGAGGTAGTCTAGTTCTTGAAATCAGCTCTCCCACAAGATGAGTTCCTGAATTAACCTGTTAATAAACTGGGGGTTATTTATTATTAAAGTTGGCCTCTGGGGAACAGCAGTGTGTATTTGGGAACAATGCTATCAGTATTAGCATAATGATCATCAGTCACCATCTGCAGTTTTACATGTCTTTGTTTTCTTAGGTGATAGTTCTATGTTCCCCATAAAATACATGTATGTTGTTACTCTAAAAAGACAGATATAACAATTTACTTATTTAACCTTCCATTTTCATGCTCTTTTATGATGATAATATCCATCTTCTACCAAAATCACAACCGCAGTGACATCTAAATGAAATTTTTTGATCCGAAATTATTACGGGAATGGGATCAAAACAAGTCACCAAATCACAAACGGTGTCGTAACTGATTATTTAGGCCTGACTGTTTTGTAAGGCATTTGCAGATGTTCCAAGTCAGCTTTTCTTTTTAAGCTGAATAAGAAAGCTTGTTCCCAAAGCTGAATGATATGTCAAAGCAAATGCTTAGATGTTTTTTGCTTCCTATGTGGCTGACTGCACCTTGTGTCTGTCACATCACTATTTTGTGCCTGTCCATTGAATGAAGTGACACTTCTGAGGGTCAGTGTCAATATCTTCAAACCTAAAATAGCTGACCAGTGTCCACAACCTGTTAAATCAGTAAAGGCTGAGCTGCTTCAAGGAAATTGCGTCAGAAGTTTGCAATGCAATAAATGAGACCAGAAGCTGACCCTCCTCATGACAGGTGGTGGAAGAATAACAGAACAGCCTTGTATCTTCAACCTCCTTTCCTTCTCCCTCAAACCAGACAGATATTTATGGAAAATATTTATTGTAAGAAAATGCCTTCTAGAAAAATAGCAGATATTTAATATTTATTCTGCCCTGAGACAGTCAGGAAATTTATTCGTAACTTACAAATTTTGTCTTTATGAACGCTTCTTCTAACTATAACCACGAATATTAAGTGTTTCTGGCAGGGCCTTTGTCACCTCTCATGTACTTTACCCAGAGGCAGCCAGAGGACAAGAGAAAAAGTTGTTAGCATGGGATAAGTGCCTTGGAAAACAATAAGCATGACAAAAGACTGAGCAAGTAATGGTTCAGAGACAGTTGTGGATATTAACTGACATGAGATTTAACATGTCATGCCTGCCATTGGGATTGAGAGAAGAGCTGGTCTGTCAGCTGGATGCAACCAACAATGTAAAACAGGAAAGCAGAGGAAAAAGTGCTTTAAATAGAGCTCTTTAAAATGAGCGTGGTCTCTTGGCTCTCTAGGCCAAAGGGTCTAAACTAAAGAAGGAGTGCCCTAGGCAAGAAAAGAGAACCTGAAGTTAGGGAGGTGATGAGACCATGGGGATCAAAAGGATGTGGGAATAAAAAAAGGGTGGGAAAGTCAGAGCACTTCTGTAGCGGAGAGGAAGTTAAACCAAATGTTTTTTATGCGCGAATGTTTTTTGCTACCTTTGTATGGACATGTAAATAGCTCTTTTTGCATATGAACAGTGGGAATGTGTTTATAATGTTGGTTTAGAATGCTTACCTTCTTTGTTGTTAACAAACGGAAGGACTCAGGAGAAAACAGTCCTAGTGAGAGGGTAGGAAACTACAGAGAAGATTGGGGAAAAGGGTCGGTGCCAACAGTTGTGGAAGAAGTGGGACTGGAACACCTCCTATGCATTCTGGGCAGGAAGGCTGGAGTGACCACCCCCGCAATGAACCAAGGATGCAAAACTGGAGTGCTGTCAGGCCAAATAAATTCAGAAGCATCAATCCCAACATAATTTTCTAAAACAAGGAGGTGTTCTGAAGACTACTGCAGTCTATTGAAGAAGGTCTTTTTCTTGGAAATAGAACCTCTTGCTTTCCATTTACTTTTGAGGAATTGTCAGCTGAAGAAAGTTCCCTTCTGAGAATGCTGGATGGCAATCCTGCCCAGCTATGGGTGGAGAAGAAAGGACAGGATGGACCCTATTTTTAAATAAGCTCATTCATGCAAACTGTATAGGAGTCTGTTCATACAGACCAAAGTCAATACTGTTTGTAATTGAGCTAATGATATATTAACTTTATTTTATTATAGTCAGAAGCCTAATTGCTTGCTATAAGATAGGAGTTTCACTACTCCGTATGTCAAGTATGCCAAATATTCAGTGGAGTGGCACATGGAAAGCTTTACAAAATTAGGTTGGGCATTTGGCTTTCTTTTATTTCTAGTTTTTGTTCCATGTTTTTTAACACATTGTCACACTTTGACTTTGTCATAGTGCTTCAGACACATGACCCATTCAATGGTGTGGTTCAGTGTTAGTCTAATCAAAACATGTTAGTCACATGAATATTTGTGAAACGCACAGATGACAGCTTCACTGTATGCATCCAGGATGAACTATCTCTTCAAGTGAATGACATCAATGTAATCTCTCTGAATTCAGCAAACTATAAGTCATGTCAGCTATGTTCTACCAACTTTACAAGACTGTAGGACCCTAATCAATCTCACAGTCATGTTTTTAATCCAAAATGTTTAACCTTGCCCATTTACAATGTCAAGCCTTGAAACTCGCATAGCAAACCAGACTCATTTCCTTTCTTAGAAATTGTCATTAATAATTTCTGTACTTGCTGACTCATAAACAATATGATTGTCAGGGAAGTGTACCTACTTCATGAAAATTACTTTCTTATAAAGAATATTATTTTGGGTATTATTTTAAACTGACTGAAAGCAACATAAAATGAAACACTAAATATTAGAAAGAGGCATTACTCTATAAAGGATAAAGTATTTTTCTGATACATCCACAATTTAGGAGGACAATTTAATCTTTTAGCCACAATGGTTAAATACCTCACAATACTTATATGTTGAAGCTGCCTTGTGAGATGGAAGCATGATCCTGTCAAAGAATTTGCGTATGGCATGTTGGCATATTAAGTTCTCTATCATAATTAAATGATTAATTTTAAATTGTGTAGTTTTAAAAGAGGATAGAAAAAACCCCAATAAAATGCTCAAAATTCAAAATACCAGATTTTACAATGTGAGACACAATCAAACAGAGAATCACACAAATATATCACATCAATGAAGCTATTAAGTATATTTTTGCACTAATTTCAGGGGCTATGCTATTAAGGGATTACAGTATAGGCAATATTTTCCAAGACTAAAGAATGTTCCACTGTATAATAGGTACTGAAGAGAGGGCTAATGAGAAAAAGAGTGATTGTGACAAGCAATTATGTCACCTATGTGAATGGCTTAATTTTCTAAATTAGCCACTTTGATAATTATGACATCTCATTTGTCTTTTAATTCCATGAGCTGTGAAGTTTACCTCTGAATTTTTTTTTTCCACTCAGATAAGAGGCTTTGATAAGCCAAGGGTCTATTATGTGCCTGAAAAACTCACATTCCAGTCTGCTCATCTGCTTGAACTGGAGAAAATAACACTCTTCATAAGAGCTCTCCAAACAAGGCTTCCACTCCTTCTATTGGCACTGGCTATTAAAAAAATATTTGCTAAGCAAATTAATAATGTAAATAAGACTGCAAGTGGGAATGTTTAGTCTGCTTAAGAGGAAAGGCAAACAAACTGTTTTCAAGCACTTTTTAAACCACTTGAACAACAGGCCATTTGCATATAAGCAATTAGCACGTTAATTACAAATGATTCTTATCCACTCATTAGAACATTTCTGAGATTCACTGACAAATATGGGTCATTCTTTAATTATCTTGACTCATAGGGGAGTGGTAAAGCTTGTATTTAATTAAATTAAAAGGAAAGAGTACTATTTTAAAGAAATAAAAGGGAAGAGTAGTATTTAAAAGAATTAGGTCTGATTTGGGATTTAAGTACAGCAATTCTTCTAACTTCTGCATTCACGAGTAAGACAAATACCTACAGTGGTGTGTATATTTTATATAAGATATGGAAAATAAATATTTCAGGCAATTTTTGAATTCATGTGTATCTTAGCCTTCATTTTCCTTCACAGAATAGGTATGTAATTCCTTTGCAGGGACCAGGCTATTAACTGTGAGAGAGAATACAATAGTTAATGACTTATGGAGGAATCTGACAAAATAAAATGCCATTTAACACGTAAACTCATTTAGTGCCATCTTCTCCTCTCTATTTGGATGTGCTGGTTGCTATTCCAGCCCAGAGGGAACAAGAGCGGACAGATTGTTCTTTTCAAAATAAAAATATGCTGCATTGTCATTATTTCTGTCATGCCTTCATATTGGCATGAAATCAGCAGGAATCAATGAAAAGTAGGCTTTGCTCTCTGATAACAGCCACAACCGGGCAGAATACAGTCCAATTACTTTGATCAGGATGTCAATATTTGTGATATCAAAACACAAGTCATGCAAGCTTTGTAGTGGGCAAAAGCTATGCTACTTGGTTGAAAAGCAGTAGTAGGTATGGCTCCTCATGTAAAGTGCTTGTAGGGCTCTTACTCAGAGCCTTTTCTGTTTATTTGCTATATAGCAAGAGAGGTTTTTTATTGCTTGTTTTTGCCAAAAGCATTTTCCACTTTTATTCTAAAAACTACACAGATTTAGGAAGGACATTACAAACTCTCTTGGCCGATGGTAAATGATGTGTGTGCAAAAGTTATTGCTGTTCTAAACTGTCTTTTAAATGATATTGAATCCCTCTGCTCTCCAGTAAGTACCTAGGTGAGACACCAGTTAACAGTGATGATAGACTAAATCACAGCTTCATGAAAGTAGCCAATCCACTTGAATTGTCATGTGTGTTTTTGCAGTATATTCTTTTTCTGACAAGTTTGAGTGATGATAATGCTTTTGGAAGTGTATTTAAAACAAAGGTATTTTAATTTTTTTAAAGCCATACACACTTCCTTTGGTTTACTGTATTTTACAAAAAAAGTAATTATAATCATAACTTCCTGTGTTCTTGTTAGCTTTCCCTTGAAAATTCGGATGAATTCAAGGAAAACTCACCTATAAGAATCTCATTTGGCATGAGATACAAGCTGATGTCCTCAGTGTGCCCAGATCTCCAAAGGTTTTGTGAAAGTTTGCAAAGAAAATCTACAACAGGCTAGGAGACATCTGCCTGTAACAACAGGTTACTGGGCTCTTTTTCATCCTTCTCCTCTGCATTTCTCTTCTGCCATTTCTCATTCTCCTCCTCAGTCTAGACCTTCTGAGCATCTAAGCATCCCCGAGTTTGTTTTGCAATATGTGGAACAACAGCACAAAAATGGCACAGTCCTGTGTACCAGAGTTAGACTAGGTGATAGCATGAGGTCCCTTCCAAGCCAAATGATTCAGTGATTATGTGATTATTATTCACTTATTTTAAAATCCTGAAACAGAAACATTTGTTTGAAACACCTGGAAGAGAGAATTTTTAACTATTATGCACAGTTTTTACCATCTGCAGCTCAGCTTTGTAAAAATTGAGTATTGAATAACTATAATACAATAAATCTTTCTAAACACTAAAAAGGAAAAGAATAAAAAAACTAGTGCTCATAATTTTATTTTTATTTCTACAGAACACTCTTTACCTGCTCCAGGCCCAGACTTTTATAGTTGGACATTAAGTAAAGCCATTATATGGAGATGATTGCATCTAAATTGTATATTAGAACAAACCTTGGATGCCAGCACATATTTTTTATTAAACCGTTCATAAAGCAAAGTCAACTATTGAAAAAAAAAGAAACAAACTAAAGTGTCTTCACCACACGGGCATTTGAAACATCCTAAAGGTGTGAAAGAATATTGGAGGTATTTTGCAATGTAACATAGATAGAAAAAACAATCAACCATATTTGGACAGAAAACCCACTTTATTTCTGTATAATTCCTTTCAAAATACACAGCAGAAATATATTCATTTCCTTGTCTGTTCAACTTTTCATTTCGGTCACTAAAATTTTTCTCTTGTTTCTCAAGTTTACTAAATTAAACACTTTTTTTCCCCCTATATTTTCACAGCCCTACTTATAGCTCTGGCTTTTATTTATGACTCTTTGCACTTGAATCCATTCAGAATGTAGGATTTGCTATTTCAACCATCAGCTTCTTCTCTCCCTAGTTCTGCCTTCCCTCTATTTTTTTTGCTCATAGATACTGAATTGCTAATTTAATAACTGCTCCTACCTCTTCTAGTGTTTCTTCTGAAATTCCTACTACATCTCCACTTTCTTGTCTCAGTTCCTGTACAAGCTACTAAACTTATTTCCATTTCCAGGGGAATCTTTCCAACCATGCACACATATTGTAAAGGCCCTAATTCTGTCACGTGGGAGATTCACAACAGCACGGTTTTTCAGAGTTTGTCTCCAGTCAAAATCTCCAATACTAGTGTCTAATTTTAATAAGTACAGGTCACAGTAAGAGCCAATGAGTAGAGCCCTTACACATTAACCTATAGAAAATAAAGCTGTAGACCTGGGTTTTGTGGATTAATTTCCCACAAAAATAAAGGAGACTTATGGATGCATTTATGAAACAACCCCAAATCCACTAAAACAGAATAGTCAAATAAAATATCAATATGTATTACAGAAAACAGGTAATTTCAGACATGCAAGTGGTCAATCTTTAGATTTAGAGAAGCAATTGTGCCCTATTTAATACTTGGGAGTTATTTGCCTGCTGACTCACTCGAGATTTCAACAGCTGTGCTCTCTCAATTTTTGTGTTTTATTTTCTCACAACTGCTCTACCTTGACCACGAGGAGCCTTGAAGGACAGCTGGAGTGACACATTGAGTCTGATTGATGGCTGCCGGACCCAGATGGTGAACTCAAAAATGTTGCTGGCAGATAGTTTTACTGCTGGAACAGTTTGGTTTTTTTCTGTGTTCCCTTAGCTGATGCTTTACTAAATGCTGAGCAGTCACTTCTTGGCTAAGGTCCATCCAAGCTGCATTTGGATCTTGATGGAAAGGCTACAACCTCATAAAAGTTCATTGTTTATATTCACTCTTACTCATGGAGAGTTTGCCAGCTTGCAAGCACTCGTATTCTTAGGAATTCTTCAAAATAGCTGCCATCAATGGGATGTTTTGACTTTACTTTTACTGTAGAGAAAATCCTGTCAGAAAATCTTTGTCATGCTGTTTATACATACTGTACATTTTATGCGGAGTTATTTATAGAGCTGTGAGAGTTTTGAAAGACTGAAGCTCTCTTTGTTTAACATGTCTTTCAAACCAAAAGCATATCACAGGTCAGTAAAAAAGTCTCCAAGACAAACATTTTCTTTTCTAGAGTAATCCTTTCTGACTAGTCTTCTGAAACTTCCATTCATACCATAATACACAAGTTCTGGTGTTTTTCAGGCTCCTTTTTCTTATGCTTAGCCTTACAGGTTTTAATCTGTCTCAGAGTGATGGTTTCAACAGTGATTTTCTGTAAGTGTGATATCCCTCACTGACGACTCATCAAGCCTTGTTTGTCTACTCAATCACTGCTGACAAAAAGATGCCGCTGAATGGTGAAATTCTGACCCATAATATTAAAAATGCTGTGAAGGAAAACATAAAACATAAGTCTGCAACCCTGAACAACATTTGGCAATACTGACATTGTCACAACAAATTTTGCCTAATTTGTGCGTGGGCATGTGCTGTGGGGTTCAGTTTGGTAATTTTTTTCTTCCTCTTTGAGTAATCTGTCTAAAAGCTACTTCAGAAGAAATTGGTGTCTTTCAGTTCTTCTCCTAGATTTCCAGGTAGTGCTGCTGTGTTCCATTCAATATCAAACAAATGCCCCAAGTACATGACATGCATTTTGAAAAAGGCAATCAGGGATCTCTACATCTCTAATATTACTCTATGGCAAATAATGACACAAAGAGAAAGGTTTTTAAAAGAACCACTCATTGCGCGACCATAAGGCTTGAAACATGAGAGTGCTAACAAGCAATAAAATAAAATTATGTTGAACTATTTACATCTAAGGACCTAATATAAAGCCTACTAAAGCTGATTGGTTTTTCATCTTTGCTGGTTCAACTGTTGAAAAACAACAGTTTTAGAGACTAATCCCAGGCAAAGAGCCATTAGCCGAAACTACGTAACTTTAATAGATTTATTGTTACGAATTTTTTGAAATTAAAATTGAGACTTAAACAAAAAAATGGTTGTTTTTTAAACTTTCTTTTATAGACTAATATCTTTCTTTCAACTGTTTAGGAATAACATTTTTAAGAAATCTGTCTATTATGTTAATGCCAGTTTTTCTTATAATAACAACCACAATTTCCCTGCTTTTCTCATCTTTGATAGATAAGAGAAATTGGACCTTTAAATCTAAACTAATACAAAATGGGGTAATTCAAGACAGGTACTTCAAAGCAGAATGCAGCAGAGGAGGAGAACTCCCCATTTCTGGAGGTGTTTGGGAAGAAAAGAAGAAAAATAATTCTGGCAGGTTTCAACAATTCTGACAGCAGTTCTGAGCTGCTTAGAGAAATCACCAGCTAAAAAGAAAAAAAGAATGTAGCACAGGTAAGGCAGGCAAAGGGTGTTAACTACAATAAATACAGTTTATCATATGGTTATAGAAATTTATTACAGAGATATCAAAATATATATTTAGTATAAATATCTATAAATGTATATCCGGAGGCATAAATATAAATCTCTCCACATAATAAACTCCAAGATTTCTTCACTATCTGTTGTCACCAACAGATTTGATATTCCCTTTCAAATCCACATCTAACAACAGCACTATTTCCTCTTAGATTATTCAAGATCTGCTTAGAGTGAATTTTCTGCTATTCCCTGTGGTCTTTTATCTAACTCTCTTACCTGTGTTAATACATTCATCATTCCCTCTTTATGCCGTCATCTCTGTTTCATTGTCACTCTCACCAGCACATTGTTTGCATCCATCCCCAAGTGTTTTTATGCACTGCCCTGTCACGGCAGGAAAAATATATGGTTTGTTATTCACGCTCTCCATAGCTTGTTGAGCTGTTCCATGTTGCCTTTTTAGGCACTCACATTTCAGTTTCCTTCTATTAATAAATCCTAACATTAGAACCAATTCAAATAAGGTAAAAATATCCAAACCTTTTTTTTTGCTTTTTGCAAAAAACCCAAGATTTCCTGCAGAAGAGTCTGAAGTCATTATCAGTATTTCAGAAGATAAAGTTTGTAATTTTTTTTACAATTTTAGTCTTCTATTAGCAGGGATGAGAAATGAAGGTAGGCTGTTAGAAAGGAGAAGAACTAATTAAGCTCTCTGGCCAGAAAATTGTACACTGTGTTGCACATATCTCTGTGCATTTCCTTCAGTTACTACCTCACCAGTGATTTTTACAGTGTCTTGCTGTACCAGAGCAAGATGCATCTATAAGGAATTTAAATAACTAAAAATTAAAAGTTTAATTCAGTAATTCAGACAAGGTCTTCCTGACCATCCTCTGTGGTCATACGTACGTCATGCAGACATAACATTTAGTGATTGGCAAGTCCTCAGGGGCTGGTTCCTTGAAAATGCAGTGTCTTCTGCAAAAGGGGTAGATGAGGTGGAATGCTGCCTGTGGGAACTTTAGGAACACAAACTGAAATTTGTTAAAGGATAATGAGTTAACTATTTAGCAAGAAAGGAAGGAAAAAAACAAAGAAGAAAATGAATGAATGAATGAATGAATGAACGAATGAACAAAGAAAATAATTTAATGTTCCAATCTCTTCTTTATTTTGTTGATGTAACTATTTTTTAAATTCAAATTTTTTGGTTTAATGAATTGCTGTATTTGTAGTGTGTAGTGCTGGACCCATTCAAATCAATGAAAAGGTTGCAATGAAATGTAATAAAAACTGAATTCAGCTTACAGGTTGTTTTGGGCTTTTGCTGTTTTTTTTTTTCTTGCAGAGTCTGAAATATTTAATTTTCATCAATACACCTTGATCTACTCACTTTTGCTCCTGAAACCTGGAGACTTTTTTCTAGGACAAAAAAACCATGATATAACCTCAAAATTTCCTTCTAGTCCATATTTTTATTTTACTTCCTTAAAAATTAGTGGTCTTATTTATTTTTGTCTTACTGGAACTGATTCACCCAAACAGTGGAGCTGTTTGATAAACCTTGTTCTTGAAAGTTGGTAGTTATATTATCAGTTTTACAAATGATAATATCCTGATAGTTAATACACTAATTTAAAAAATCTAGCTTGTTGGGTTTGGTAAATCCTGATCTCATAGTTTTAGTTTCATCTTGGCACCCAGGAAATAAATGTTAGTTAAAAAAAAAAAAAAAGCCTTCTGCTATGTGATAGTCTCCTGAAAGTCTGGGGTCTGATTCAGAGGGAGATGAATAATAAACCAGGTAATGCCAATATATTAACAATGCTGAAGTGGTTGTCATGTACGTTCTATAAAGTGTATGCCAAAGAAAAATGCTGGCAAGTGCTGTGTTGAAATATCAGCTTAGTTAAAGGATTCATCATGAACCATTTGTCTTTTACCCTTCCCTCACTAGTGCTGCCAGCAATTCTCTGTCTGCCAAAATGAGAAAGGGACAGCTGCCAAAGGGATGGATTTCAAAGTGTGATTTTTTTGTTTGTTTCAGTTTTGCTCTCCCATCTTTGAGATTTTTTTTCCTCTATAAAATGCAGCATGTTGGATAATAAGAGTTAGTCAGGAAAGCTGTTAGCGTTGGAAACTGTTTAGGCTGACTTTTCCCTGAGTCTTTACACAGAAAGGGATGGAAGGCCTATAGACATTTCTGAAAGGGTCTCTGTACCCGAAGCAAATTCAAGCCAGAAAATATGTAGCCAATAGAAAATGCCCACAAAAACTGGTGGGTCAGGAGTACTGACTTTCTGCATACCTCTGTGAAACATCTGTAAATTTGGCTAGTATAGAAGCCCACATGGAATTTATAAAGAGGTTTTCCCTCAGTGTGCTGTGTGGAAGGGATGAAGAAAAGTTTGCACTTCCCAGTAGCACAGGAGAAAGCTGCTGGCTTGGTAGGTAACTGGACCACCTGAGGCAACAGTGGCCCAAAAGGACTAAAAATATTAGAAGAGGACTTTTTAGGTAAGGGCTCAGTTCTCCAAAGACCAAGGCAGGGTGAGTCTGGAATGAAGGAAATGTTCATGACTGCAGCCTGCTGCTTAGGTCCAACAGCTGCAGTGTACCTCCTCTCCCCGTTCCTTCTGCTCCCAGCATGGTTCCAGCATGCTCCCACCTGACATGGCTGTGGCCTGTAGTCTCCTGGCTCCATATCAGGCATTCCTTGTATGAGAAGGCAAACCAGAGGGTAGCACCCTTCCCCTCCACATCATCTTTGTGTAAGGAATATTCCTCAGTGCTAACACAAGGACTTGGAGATTGAAGGGAGCTTTGTCGGGCAAAATTTTTGTATAGGGAGGCTCTGAATTGCAGATTTGCCAGCATGGTAAGATATTTTTCACCATTAAAATACTTTTTCAACCTCTCTCTTACTTTCATGTCCTGGAGGCTTATATCCTCACTCTATAGGTGTTTGCACCTCTGCCCACCTAATAACATTCTCATGTACTAATTTTGACTGTTTAAACTGATGAATAGACTTGTTGGAAACGAAAGAAGTGCTGAGGTGTAAAGATGCCTATGACTTGAAGCCAAAGTCTGTTAAAATACCAGGTTGAAAAGCCTAGCCAGTGCTCTCAATGAGTAGAAGACTGCAGTGTAAACTCACTTCTTAAACTAGATTTTGAGGAATCCATATGGCAGAGCAGCTGTAAGACACAAATGCAGAGTAAAAAATTGCGTAACGAAAAGTAGTAATTGTGTTTCTCATAGAAGTACTTGTTTTCCTCCTAAGGTTGGCTGCAGAATTAAACTTGCTTGTGGAATATTTAGAATAAATGGAATATTTGAGTAGGATGGACAACACTACTGATGAATCTCAAAATTGGTCCCCCTCCCATGCAAACTGGCTTACACAAGGGTCATATAGAAATGCAAATTCTTATGGATGAATGTTGATCTCAATGATAAAGAATAAAAAAATTAATTAGTTTTTATACTGCACTCTGGGGACAACATTTAGACTTAATCTTGCAAATAAACTTGCAATGCCTCACTGTTATTGTCACCAAAATTTGAGCTATGGCTCATAAAGGCATCCAGCATACCTTTACAAGGCACACAGTCCCCAGGCTATTTACTGCTGACACTACCAGCCTTTTGTCCGTTCTGCCGTAAACAAAATGGAAGACCCAGAGTTGCCGGCTGTTCAACAGATAATGGCAGGGTTGCTTTTTTTATAGTTCACCTACCATACTCACGTGCAATTGAATGCATCTCCCATACACTGCTCTTGCCAATTCTGTCTCCAGCAATTATCCTGTTCTAGTAGTCCATTGCAAAGTACCTGCCAATAATGAGGGATTCGCAGGTGGCAGCCACAAAGTGCTGCTTCTCCCTTCTCTTTGCAGGCACCACGTGGTGGCAGCTGAAACGTGATGGCGCTGATGTTGTTCACACAGGAGGTCATGACACAGGCCAGGGCAACAACGCTGCCTCTGTTTAACCTAGTCCAGATGACAATTGTGCTCTCTTTTGCCCATTATCTTCAAGTGAAGATGAGTTCTCTCTTCATCAAACTAATTTCAAGCCACATGCTGATTTTTTGACTTGGTTTTTGCATTTCTCTCATTTTAAAATTCCATTTCGATGTAAGTCTTTTGGGTGCAGAAGTTTTCAGATGATGTTTTAGCCAGGAAGTGAGTGTGCTGCTTTTACTGACCACTGAAATTATTCCAGCATCAAACAGGTCCACTGCTGGGTAAAAATCACATGCTCACAGAAGGACTGGGATGGAAGGGATAGCAGGCGGCCTCTCATCTAACCTCCTGCTCAAAGCAGGTCAAGCTTGAATATCTGCTCTGGGGTTTATACAGTCTGATCTTGAAAATCTCCTAGGATGGGGACTACAAACCCCCTCTTCATCCACTGCTGAAGAGTCCTCACAGTGAAAGTGTTCTTTATGTTAAGTCTGAATGTCTGTTTTTTCAACTTATTCCCTCTCATCCTCTCAGCACACATGACTGTGAGGACCATGGCCCTCTTTTCAGTAGCCTCCCTGTAGGCACTGGCAGGTTCCCCTGAGCCATCACTTCTCTGGCTGACCAAGCCTGGCTCCCTCAGCCTCTTCTCATTGGACAAGTGCTCCAGCCCTGCCTGTCTTGGTGGCACCCCACTGAACGTGCTGCAGGTTATTCATGTCTAAGTAGTTTTGGGGGCCCAAAATTGGATGCAGTTTCATATATGTGGTCAAACACAGTGCAAAGTAAAGGGGGAATATAATCTACTGGCTTTTCTCCTGTTAATAGAGCCCAGCATGCTCTTGACCTTCCTTAATGGTAGAAGACACCCTGGCTCATGCTCAGCCCATAGTTTACCAACATCTTACGTGCCTTCCTAGCAGAACTGCTTCCCAGCAGAGCTGCCTCCCCAGCCAGGCAGACCTCGGCCTGGATTAGTGCAAGGGATTAGTCCATCTCAGATGCAGGACTTGGCTTTTGTCCTTGTTGAATTTTGTGAGGTCCCTATTCCATTTCTCTCAGGCAAAGCCCCAGGAACCTGCCACCAAACAACAGCAATGTCAGAGAAACAGATATCTTTTTCTGTGACCCACAGCTACAGAACTACAGTGCTCAGAAATACACCAGTTCAGGGACACCAGTTCATCCTTCTTGACAACGAAACAAGCCTACTGGCCCTGGATCTAGTAGTTCTTACCACAACTGGGCATCTGCTTTAAAAGACAAAGAACTACATGATCAAAAGGCATCAAATACTGGATAAACTGCAAGTTAGCAGGCTTTAAAATTCACACCTTTCACCCCAGACAAGGTACTTAAGAAAATTTTTATGAGTCCATTTTCTCTCTCTTCTGAAGCCTGTACCCACAACTTATGATGCCTATTTTTTGTTTTGTTTTGTTTGGGGGTTGTTTTCTTGCTTTCTGTTGTTTGGGGTTTTTTTATCTGGTAGCAAGATACAAAAAACCCCATGAGAAAGAAAAAGTCATCAAAGAATATTTTTCCCCTGAAATGTGTGAAATGGCTAGAAATTTGATGATAAGGTAAATAATACAATAAGATACACACTAGTGCCACATGGGTCTTGAGTAAGACAGCCAACATAATGTCTTGCTTTAACACTTTATTCTGAATATTTGCATGATTGTCCTTATTCTTACCCATTGAATTCCACTCAGGGTGGCAAGAGCTTAAACCAGTGACAGCAGGGTACTTTTTAATCAATTCCTTTGGAAAATCACATAGGTCTGTACTGTTCCATACAGAAAATAGAATTAGTATTAGCTGTAATTCAAAGAGACTAATTTTGTGAAGGAGGGGGAGGCTTCTGAACTGTGACAAATTCTTATGTTAGTTCTCCCAGACTCACCATCTCCTGCACTTATTTAAAGAGAGTGAGTACTATCACCACAGGGCTTTTCACACCTGCAGAGTCTGACCTGGCATCCGCAGAGATAAAAATGGATGCTCACAGTCCTATCTCAAGAGAGGTTAGTACCAAATCTGAAAGCATAAAAGCAGGCAAAGTGAAACTGCATCAGCCCAGCATTTTTGGTCCCTGCCTGTCCTAGGGATGAGTGATCACTTCTCATCCATCAGGCTCTGCGGAGGTTTGTGGTTTAACTCTTTGCATATGCAACTTCACAAGGGCTGTTTGTGCTAAGTGGCCTCTCATGAAGAGGTGTAATTCCCATCGGCTTCTTCCTCTTGTTTGGCCAGAGGCTGCTTTTGACATTTACAGGCTTTGAAATTCGATTCATTTTGTATTACAAAATATCCATTCCTCTGAGCAGTGAATAAATGGTCTTTGAAGTCCCCACCTAGGGCTCCTTGAGTGTTTTAGGAAGGAAGTAGGGATGCCTGCTGACTGCCAGTTCAGTGCTTTGCCTGCTTCCCACAGAAGCACCATGCAGCACAACCAGTGCTGCTCTGCCCCACTTGAGAGGAAGGTCTCTGGAGAAGGACCTGCTCCTGACCTTGTCTGCTTCTCCTCTAGACACAAAGCAGTGGACAGAGCGGGCTGCTCATACTGGTGTGATGGGAATTTGAGGAGAAACAGGTGGCAAAGCAAAATCGAGACAGGGACAGGACAATGACTTTTCCACAGGGGGAATACCTAAAAATGACTGTCTTTACACCCTGAAACACAATGTAAGTGCAATGGGTATGAAAATTGCTTATAGTCACAGTATGATGAGAGCTGGAAAGCAGTATCTGCAATAACAATGTTTTGCTTCCTGGGAAAAAATTATTCATTGAACCCTTATCCTCGGAGACAACTTTTCAGAAAAATCCATTCATATGCAAATATAAAATCTGGTCTTAAGGATTGTGTTGTTGTAATTGTCGATACATGCAACTTTGGTCCACTGCAACTGACTCACTCTCCACTTTTTCCCTGTTTTTGCCTTCCCTGGACAAGAAAGCACATTATGTCCAACGTTTTTTACCTCCTTCATAGCACCGGAAAAAATCTTAATAGCAATCTCAGTGATATTAGCTGGCATTCCAGACTGACATTTGTACAGATTCACATCTGAGCATGTCAATGAGTGCTGAAGCCACATCCTAATGGAGGCACAAGGAGGCAACATGCTGTCCCACTGAGGCAAAACAGATGACCATTGTGCACAAAACTATGTTTTTACATCATAAGTTGAATGTGTGTTAGTTTTAAAACTTCTGGTTTTGCATTTTTAACATTTTAGTATATAGAACACCCTATGTTGCTCAAAGCAAGCCAAAAAAGGTTGGCACTGCACGTAGCTTGGAAATTAAAAAAAATTATTATGCAGAACCCTGCACTTCCTTTATTGTACTACTGCTTAAGAGGCCCAGGCAAACATACAGTAAACTCATTTTAAAGTCTTTCTTATTAAATCTTTGGAAGAAATAGTAAAAACTCTTAGGCAGGTTTTACTGCAAAAACACACATTCACACTGCAGAAACTACTGCCATTAATTTTTCAGTGTTTTCAATGTGTTTTTATCAGCTCTATAATATCACACATTAAGGGACTCAGTTTTCATTTCAGTCATATTTTTTCAGTTTAGACATCACACCAAACATTCAAAACAAGTTGATTTCTTTGCATGCTAACAGCACTTGAAATAACTCAAGCCACCTCTAAATCTCAGTGGTAAAATGTGTTTTAAACTCACAAACTGACTGAATGGGAAGTTATGAACCATATGTCATGGATAACAATTGAGCACATTCTCCTTTGACGTGACACAAGACATTGTCTTTTGCTCATCTACTCAAAGTATTACAAGAGATTCTGGGACTTGTAGATGTGGCACATGGGCTGATGTGGGAAAGCTCAGTTCCATGTCCACTGCTTTCCATTTCCACTCAGGAAATGTGGAAGAAGTGGAGACAGCAGGCACAAAAAGATGGAATTCAGCCACACTCACCTGACCGTCTCAAAGGCAGGTGCCTGTGACAGAGCTAAATATGTTACATTACTTCTATAGCAATCAAAAGCAGTTCACACCTCCAAAATATGATTCATCTGGATTATTTTAGGATGTGGCAAATCACCATGTATTGATTTATAGTGTCTCTTCATAGATTCCTATAAACTGAGGCCAGGGTGACTAATTTATACTAATATATCTATCTTTTAAGTGTTTAAAATTTAGGAATACAGAATCTCTTATAAAATAAGGGCTCTCCTAAGTCTGCTGATGCTGTTTTAATACTTCTATAGAGTTTGGAATTGGAAACTAATTCTATTTTTCTCAACATTTTTTCTGCAGGGAAACCATACCGTGATTCAAGAGTAAGGAAAAGAAGGATTTTTCCTTAGAAAGATTTTGGTAATGAAAAGAAAGTATCCTGCTTACTGTATGTACTACATGACATTTGCCTTAGCATTAATTTAAAAAAATAACTAATTCGTTACTGATCCATCACATATGCAAATAGTGTTTTATCTTAGTTCATTTAAGCTCTTTATTTTGGCTACTTGTCTTCCTTCCTCTATGTTTTGTAATTTTCTGGTGGTTTCTGTGTCTGATATTTGGAATAGTCAAAGAAATAATCATTACTATTTACAGGATGCCAGTCTTTCACCTGGGATTACCTAAATCAATATTTAGAAAAAAAATAAACTACCTCCTGGATCCAGAACAAAGTCACAAGATCCAGAAAATAAGTATTGCCAGATTGAAGTTCCAGATTCAGGGTAGAATTAACTCTTCATCTTGCAGTGGTACTGAGATAAGATAAGATAAAATATCTGAAACATCAAAGGAAGCCAGCTGGAATCACACATGGAATTAACCTGGAAAGATAGACATTGTTGTCTGTGCAGTCATATATTTTCATTGAAAGTGAAGAAGAGAATGATAAAAAGGGAACGAATTCCAGATAGAATAGTGTATATCAGAATTAGAAAAGAAACAAGCTTTCAAAAGAAAATCCACAGAAAGATAAAAGTCTGTTTGGAAAAAGAATCCTGACTGCAAAAACACAGTTGTAACCGTACATTGTCCTAAATGGAAATACAAATTAATCTATGCTTGGGAAGGGAAAGGGACTTTTCAGTTGCACCAGTGATGCAGTGATGCCCAAACCCTTCAGTGCTGCTCCTGGGAAAGATTCAGCTCCAGTACTTGGGGAGGCTGTTGAACATGCACCAGTGGTACTCCCTGTTATAATACTGGGTGTTACATCTTCCCCCAGAGAGCCATTCAGTCCCAGCAATGGTAGCTGCAGCATGACAGCACCTTTCTGGAGACTCCCCATTGTGTCCAGGGCAAACAGCCACATTCCATGGTCACACAGCCACTGTAGTGCTTGTAAAGGCGGTGACAGTCATCAGTGCCAATACAATAACAGCCGTGCCATTTCCACACATAGTAACAAAAAATTGCAGACTACCTGGGGGTTTGGAGTTTTGGTTTTTTTTAAACTTAGGCAAATTTTACTTTTACCTGCTTTAGAGATGTAAAGATGTCACATTCCTGTAAGCCTTGGTTGTCTCATTCTCAGATAATTTCCCTTGCCTCTCTGTAAAGGGAAGGTGTTGATATTTGTGTATGGCTTCTGTCAATCAATGCTTTGCAAGGGCAAACAGGGAATATTCATGCTGCAGATCAGTTTGTGCACACAATATACAGGAGACAAATGACATTGGGTGCTGCTGGAAAGAACTGCTCAATTGCCAAAGGCTCTTTCTTCTGCCATACATGGAAAAACATTATTAAATATAACACCTTTATTACCACGGTGCCTAGTAGTGCTATAGTACTCAGGGAAGAATCAGTCATTGGCTGTCTACTGCAAGCTACCTGTTTGAAAAGGATTTCCCCCCTTTGGATAATAAAAACTTGTCCCTGTGCTGACCAGAACAATGCAAACCCACCAGACAGGAAATATTCCATTAGTAATTAAAACATACATAACATCTTATTTTCATTTTTAAGCCAAAATAATATGAAAAAAATACATTTATTCCTGTACAGTAACTCTCTGTTGTCTGTTCATCAGCACGGAGGGACTAAAAGGCAGCCACAACAGGTAATTTCTTTAAGAAGTCCTGTATCATGTTAAAAGCTGATACAAACCCCAGGGACTTCCAGGCATCGAGGGAAAAGATAGAAATGTCGAGCAATGGGAGTAAAATTAAGCATGCAAAAGATCAAACAAAGAGAATTTTAACAGGCAGACAATCTCTGCCTATACACATTTCCAAAATACAGGTCCCTTTAAAGAGATGTTACAAGTATTAACATAAAGAGCTGTACTAACAGAATACAGTTTGAAAATTGTTCTATGGAAGAAAAGTTGAGTTGTTCTTGTGTGCGTCTTTTGATTTCTATCCTTCCTTATTCAAGAAAAAAAGAAGTAAATAAAAAACTTACATCATATGTCATCTGCACATCCTCTGATTTTAAAATCTAAAGTTTCACGTATATTATAGATGCAAAATTTGCAAAAGACCACTTTTTTCTTGATAAAACAATCTAGAAGTCTCAATCCATTTCCTTCTGCAGTTTGAGTTGTTTGAAACTGTAGTTTAAATTCAGATTTTTTTTCAGGCACTAGATCTAGAAGTTTTTTAGTCAAATGAATAGAGACAGCAGACCTTGAGAAACAAACCTGAGGAGGAAAAAATAGTGTGTGTTCAGACCTTGGAAGTATCATAAAAAAATAGATATAAATAAAACATATCAAATGTTATGCTTTTTTTCTAGTTACAATTTTAGAAATTAAATATCTGTCTGACCTTGATCTCACAAGCCTCTGGATAAATTCCAAAATAGATTGAAATTCTTATCCAGATCTCTCCATTAGCTATGTGACCATATTTATTAGAATATTTACTCCTTTGTTACTAGAACTTATCCCTTGCATTTTTAAAAGCACAAGGTAGAAACAACAGGTTGCGAGTGTTCATCACCTGCAGCAGTGACAGCTAAAATGAGCACAAATTTCACAAAGGGATTCAAAGTTCATATATTCCTGCACTGTGATCTCACACTGAGAAAAGAGAAAATGTACTCATTGTAGCTGTCACCACTTTTCAGCCTCTTCATGTTGCCTTTTTAATTTATCATTTACAGCAGCACTGGCCTAATAACAGCGCTGCTTTTCTTTTGGGCAATTTTATAAGGCTTTTGCAGAATACTTACTAGCTTCAGTTCTTCTAAAACAAGATTTTTATTTATTTAAAGTAAGAGAACAAATGTCAGGTTAAGCCCAGATGAATAGCAAAAAATGGATGAGTGTTAGCTACTTCATGCCAAATTACATGTCTGGATGTGATGGAAATGCATCATTTGTAGTAGAAATAGACACATCCTCCACAATTTCAAGGAATGTAACCAAAATAAATAAGAATTTGCCCCCAGAGATGTGGCTGCATTATCATACTGTTCTGTCAGATAGCTCTACTCCCCCATCACATATTCTTTCAAAACAATAGTGCACCAAATATTTATACCTATCCTGCTCTGGCTGCCTTAAATCACCACAACCATGCTGGTGTTGGACTTTTAGGAAATCACTGTTTTTAACTACAGGCCATTTGCTTCAGTGAATCACCTGGGGAGGGGGAGAGGTTTTGACAGGTTTTCTGAAGTAACCTTCAGAGATGAACTTGGAAGCCAGTTACTTCCGTTTAAGATGCTGTCCTGCTGTAAAAAACCTAAGTTTCTTAATGGACACATCTGTTGTTTCAAAGCGTTTTCCCTGTGAGGTGTTTGTATATTATCCTCACTACAACATCTAGGCCATGAAGTATAGCTCAATGAATAGCTAACTGATGATTACATTTATGAGTAAAGACTACTCATAGCAGACAGCTACTTCCTACAGGTGACAAGCAATCTTTGGCTAGGGCTTCACCTGACTAGTCATTTTGGGACATGATCACAAGGGCTGGAGACTGATGAAATTATCCTGTCCAACATCAAACACAAAGTGGTTGTAAATCAGCTGAGGCTGTGGCAGGAGTAGAACAACTCATTCTTTATGCAGTACTGGCAGCTCTTTTACCTAGTAGCTACATTAAGAATCCTAACAATGTCATTAAGTGACCCCAGGAAGAACTTGGCAAATTTTTGTTATTGACATTTGTATGAATTCAGCATTGATTCAAAGGGGGAAAAAAATCCTGGGAAACACAAAGCTGCATTATTGCAAAGCAATAAAATGGTTTATTGGTGGGGTTGGAGTGTACTGGGACAACACTTGCAAGATACATACATAAAATATGCCCGCTGTAACTCTGTTTGACCTTGTAGAGCCATCTAGGTGCTTAGCTGACATACCATTATAATATCCCAAAGGCTTGCTCCATAAAAAGAAAATGATAAAAGTCTGACCTCTGCAATATAACCTTTTCTTCCCACAGAATAAATAATTATTTTTCAAAACAAATCTAAGTTAAAAAGCATGTATCTGCTGCTTCGGACCTGACACAGACAGATGTAAAGAAGCACATTTTAGGAAAGAATTTGGATGTTATCTTTAGAGAAGCTCAGATTAATAAATACATCCATAGTTGTCCATATGCTTAGGAGCTTATTTCTGTGACTCCTTCTGCTGCTGCTAGAGAGACGATATGTTCATCTGCCCATGAACAACAAAGTTATTGAAAAAACGTACTCTGTATAACGACATGGAAAATAAAAATTACCTGGTAGACATAAAATCTTCATTAGAGAAATATCTTCTGAGAGAAAAAAAAACCACCAGACCCACCAAGACAACTATCCGAGGTAGGTAGAAATTCAGTAAAGCCCATTGTTTTGATCTTTGCAAGTACACACCTGCTGCACAAGAACACTGGAGCAGATCTGAAGGAAAAGAAAAAATCATATTGTAATCAGCTGCTTTGTTTGGGAATGAGGATGGAAAGGGTGTTTGTACACTAGTGTATCCTTTATCTCCAGTAGCTGATTCCCCAACCTGCTGCCCCCTTCCCTCTCCAACAGTCTTTTACCCATCTATTAACAACCAGGCTTCCAAGTAAAAAATGTTTCAGCTCTGTTAGGTTTTGTCACTGAACATCACAAAATGTGCTGTTGGAATTATTTGTAGAGCATTTAGGATACTAGATATTCAACACAGGTTGCACAAATTTCTAATAAGGTGATTGTGAATTCAGTTTAGTAATGCAGACCTGTTTGCATAGCAGGGAGCGGGGGGAACATCTGACTCCTTAAGGGCTTTCATTTTGATGAGTGGAATTACAGGCCTTGTTTCAATATTTATACATAGCTGTGTACAGAATGATTGCTCTATATTTCTGCAGCACATGATATGTATACAGCGCACCCAATCCACGTATTTTATAAAAAGCTTCATTTCATAACACACTTCCCAAAGCTCTGTCTCTCTAATATCCTCTTGCCTCAATTCACATAATAGAAATCCTGTCTGCCCTGCCCTGCTAGAAAAAACTCCCCTCCTGGCCAAGGCATTTCCAAACTTCTTTAAAGAGTAAAAATACTGAAGACCAGAAAATAGATTCCCTTCAGGGGAAGACATCAAGGGAAAGAAATAAATGTATGGAACAGCAGTCCTCCAATAAGCCAAAGAGATATATTTTCCAAGTGCTTTCCTGGATGGCTATTTTTGTGTTCTCTCTCTCAAGTGCTCCTTTGGCACTTACACTTTAATTGCCCTGCACTTTGTTTGTGCAAGGTATGCGCTGGCTGGCTGCCAGTGTTGGCTGAGATTCATCTTGTCACTGCACTGTCTAACAGCAAGTACAGAACAATATCCCAGTTAGATCCCTAAATGCTGGAAACATGAGACACTGCCGTTATGTTGCTCTGGAACTGAGAAGTAGAAAGTTTTGAGAAATAGGTTAACCAAGTATATTCATTCTGATCTCTTCCACCGAAACAGTAAAAGCCACAAAAAATATTTTTTCAATATTATTTCATAAGATGACATAAGATGATTGTAAAAATTACAATCCCATCATCATTTTTCATGAAGATTCCTTGTTATGTTTTTTAACAAAGGGATTTTTTTATTCCTCGCTATACAAATTCTATCTGCAAGCCTTGTGGGCTATTTCAAGGGAGAAACGTTTAAAGGTCTGCTCCACTAAGTTATTGCTGAAGTGCCAAGAGAACTCGGCAACCCTTCACAGAAAAATATAAGAAACTTGGAACACTGGGTGTTGTGAGGAATTTGACTTGGAAAATTTCCTTCTCTCTCTCTTTTTCTTTTTAATGCTGCTATAGGAAATGACTAAACAATTACATTAAGCTTTCCAGAGTTGGTTCTGATCTTCACTGTTGCATTTTGTCTGTTCCAGTCACCTTTCCTTTAATTTTTAAGGAAAAATAAAACTTAAAAGTGGAAAATAATTTATATATCTTGCATTTCTTTTTGCTAAAACTCACATTTCCATCTTTGTTCTCCCATTAAAAATGCATTGACCTAAAAATTTTTGTAAACCTACTTGAAAAACAAAGTGTATTGGATATCCTGCATCCTTCCCAACTTGCTCATGGTGTCTCAGAAATAGACACTGAAGGGACAACAATAATTTACCTGCTGGGGCCTACATTTTCCCAGAAGAATTTGGTGCTTGTGAATAGCAAAAGGCAAAGTCATTCTCTAATTTGGGATTATATGGATGCACAAAGGAAAGGGGCTGAAGCCCCACAGACTTCTTGCACTTGCTACTTGATGTTCCACTTCCCGTGTACATCAGGTTCTTTTGCTGCAGAAGATTCATATGTGACTCCCAGCTGTCTGAAGGACAGTTTTCCAGTTCATAACTAATTTTTAAATCTTTCACATGATCCCTAAATCTCCTGGACTACATTCATACCTTGCTTTACTTGTGGAAATCTTGCAGATACTCTAAGTACTCATGTCACAAGGGGGATAAGGACCACAAAAAACCTGCTCGTGTGAAGGAGGCTGAGCAAAACTGGTCCAACATGGTGTTGTTATGGGATGTTATATGAGGCATCTTTCCTTTGAGCAATTTCTGTGGCTCTGATACAAAAGAGGTCAAGGAATTTCTTTGACTTGGCTGACTCTTATCAACCTGATTAAACTCCAAAACACAGATGTGCTTTCTTCTGTCCTTCCTGTCTGCCAAAATTATTTACAAAGTGAGTGCACACAGGCTCAGGGAGTAAAATGGAAAGGGAAGCCAAAAGTATTACTCTAGACTAAGGCCAGGAAGCTGCTTTTACCACAGGTCTGCCTACAGAAATGGAGAGAGGAGGGAAGTCCTCTGCCATCTCATCCTTGTCCCACATAGCAAGAGACTGGAGCATTTGCTCTGCATGAAGTGCCTTTTCACCCCTTCTTTCCCTGTGTGAGCTCCAGACAGACAATGGTGGGGCAGCTGAGGCTACTTACTGTGCCAATGTAAGGAGCCTCTTATTTACCTCCTCTGTTCCTTTCCACTCTTCTGCTGCTCGTCCGTGTCCAACACAGAGCAGGCAAAAAGGTCCCACCATTTCTGTGCAGATGGTGTTCTGTTTGGTATCAATGTGTGAACCACATTTTGGTGAATACGTGTGGAAGCTTCATCCATCCAGTGTATCCCTGCTCCACTGTCAGTGACACCCACTCTGGGGTTTCTGTAAGGCCTTGCTAAACTGGTTTCACACAATTGTTCTGCAATTCCCATAATTCCTGTGACTCTCAAAGTCCTATAATCACAGACACTCCTTTCTCCTCATTAATAAAATCCTCGATGCCGCTGCATCCAACTTTCAGCCCATGGAACAAAATTTGCCTTAGGGGTCTTCCCTTTCATTGTAGCATTTATAAGAAAAAGATACTTAAAACCAGCTTGAATATTAAAATGAAAGGTTATATGGCATATATCTTAAATTTTGATAATAGGTAAAAGTGCATGATATCATAGAAAATTCACCCACATTAATCTCTGGTTGAGCTCTAGATAATGACTGGGTATGCACAGTCTGTCTATGTGGGCCCCCTAATCTTTAAGGAGATTCAATTGGTTATAATTAAAGGTTTCAACCAAAATACTAAAAAGAAAGGTACAAACTGTCTTTTCCCAAACGAACTAGACTGCAGAGTGTAAACTACTGCTTATTTTGCAGCTTAGTGAAGAAGAAATTAATATATTTAAGATCAATTCAAGCCTTAACAACTTAAAAATTTGTAATTTGCTCTGTAGCCGTTTTTTTTTTTCCTGGTTTATAGGTATAAAATTATATTCTAATATAATATGTGCAATATTAAGAATATTAATGTCTTAAAAATATTAATAGCCGTTCAGAGGAGCTTTCTTTGCATGTAGAGTTAAGCTATTTAGTTGAGTGTACAGTAAAGTTGAAATGTGAGTTACTATGCTGAGCCACTCATTTAATGTGGTAGCCATAAATTATTGTTCATATCTGTACCTGTTATGATTCCAAGGAATAAAATCTTCCAGTTAGTTGAAAATTATGTCAGCCAAATAAAAAGAGTGGTAATGATCTTATGTCTGAAAAAAGGGGGATTTCAAAAACTTTTCTTAAGTACAACTCAATTTTTAATAGAATTCTGAAGATGTTTATCTTGCATGCTGAAAGTAAACAGTGAAGTCAAGATGAAATGAAAAATAAGACATTCTTGTGGTATCAATATTTTAGGTAGATTTTTGTAATCTCTTAATACTTTAGGTAGCTTTTCCTTCTTTTCTTTTACTGAATTTGTATGACAGTTTTCCTACTTTGAGTGAATAAATTTCTTGTGAAAGACTTATGCAAGCAACAAGGAAAATTATCTAAACCTACAGTATTTTAAGAAGAGTTTCAAAAATTTAAAAATTATTGAAGTTTAATCCATGAAGACCCAAAATCTGTTGGAGCCTGTTAAAATCAAGCCTTCGTGTGGGGTTATAATTCATCACACAGAGCAAATGAGAGGTTTGAATGGATTTGATGTAAAATATATTTTCAACTAAAACTTATTTGAAACCTGTAAAATCTCTATACTAGCTGAAACACATATAAAGATTTCTTCTGATTGGCTTTTGAATATTATTCCTGTCAGCAATCTGAATTGCTCACTTCAAACCTTTCCTCTTTGTTCCTGCCCATAAATTATAGAATCACAGCCTCAATTAGGTTGGAAAAGACCTCTGAGATTATTGAGTCCAACCTTTGATCATCAAGTCCAACCTTTAAATTAAGGAAATAATAATTAAATATAAATATTATATGGCAACAGTCTATAGAATTAATAATTATTTTATATAATATATTAATAATAAATTAATTAAATACACAGTATTAACCTAATAAACTTTACATTACAATCAGATCTTGTATTTTCTTGTGATAAGACTATTGAAGAATAATTGTGATAGTTACTCGCCATTTGGCTAATTACTTCAGTAACATATTTTAGTCATAAGAAAGAAAGAAAAATTTGAAAAGTGTGTATTAGTTATAAATGTCATACTTCAGTAGAAGAAAGAGCCTTGCTTTGTGGCAGCACACAGATGTTTCTGGCCATGAGACCTGTGTTCCACAAGGATGGCACCTCATTCCCTGTGGTGTAGAACTCACAATCCAGTGTTGGGAAGGAGAGATCCTAGTTTGGTGACTCGCCGATATCTAGGTCTCCCCAGTAGTGACATAAACTTACATAGATGGTGTTATCAGGCTTACACAGTCCCATCCTTGTCTCTGTTGATGAGGAGCAGCTGAAGTTGCACAAATGAATGGCCATAAGTTCACTATTTCATTTCTTTTCAAAGGACAGTGTAGACCCTGCATTTCTGCTTCTTTACCTATCCCAGGGAAAGAAAAATGCTTCTGGCATACTTCCAAGAGGCAAATAGATCAGAGAGATGAAGAATCACATAAAACTCTTGCACTGTGATAAAATCCCAAATTAATAAAGCAGAAGTAACCAAGGCTTTCCAGAAGGAGCACAATCTGGTTATCTTAGCGCATGCCCCAGTGGTACACTACTTGTACAAAGGAAGTATACATAAATCTCTCCAGTTGTCAATTGGTTTTAAAACTTTTGCTGTTGTATTATAAAAATTTCACCTATGCACTCTTTTCTAGTTTTTCAGAAACCTGACTGGTATGAGCGTAATTCTGGCCTGGGTGAAGGCTCTGTTACCTAACCAAATCCCATATCAGCTGCCTGGAGCCTGAGCGGATCATTCTTGAGGACCTTATAGAAATCTGGGTGGTGATATTTGCTGAATGTGAGATGATATTGCTCCTTCCTACCTCCATTAATCTCAACTTGCAAAAAAAGGTCACACTTCAGCCCTCCTCCT
>VXAD01013006.1:1674-122151 GCA_013399195.1 Dicrurus megarhynchus | reverse complement strand
TCCCCCCCCCCCCCCTCCCTCCTTACTTTAAGAAAAAAAGTAACTTCATTTTATTAAAAAACTTAGAAAGGTTCTTGGAGAATTTTAATTGGCATTAATGCAGCTCAAGAAGAGTTCCTCCACTTCTGATAATGCAATACAGATTTTGCCTCCTTCCTGCACATACTGATTGATTTGCATGTATCTATGGATTCTGTATGTACTGCCCTGGCATCAGGTTTATGGTCCTGTCCCTCATTCTCTCCTATCTCTATAATGAAAACTACAAAAAAGTTGATTCTTATGAAGAGGGCGGAGAAAAGAGAAAAGAAAGAGGTGGAGGGTGGGAGGGAGGGAGGGAGGGAGGGAGAGAGGGAGGATGGGAGGAGGGGAGTAAAAGTAGTGCTAGTCTTTGCACCTGTGGTCTTTAAGTTAACTCTGTTTTCATGATTCTGAAAGCTAACATTCTGCAAAGTTTTTCATTTTATTTTTCGTAACAGTGCCCAGAACAGCAAACACAGTGAGTGAGAGAAAAAAATCAGTTGTGTATGATAATAAATGGATTTCTGCCAATGACAGGTCATGATACAGAAAAAAAATTCTGTGATGACCCTCTTTCCTCTGCTCTCATTTATCTCCTCCTGGTGACCACTGATAGATTTCTGCTGTATGATTTATTGCAGAAAAACACCACCTAGAAATGGGCTTTTGATAAAATTGTTCAAGGATTCCTGGACAATAAATCCTAATCTTTACATGCATGCTGCAAGATGTTTCACCTTTCTTATGCTATAAATAATATATGCCAAATGTGATAATAAATCCATACATCTAAGCACTATCTGTGTGGTTTAAGAAATAAAATTACAATATGTAAGCCTGATATTAATAGCAGCTATATAATGCCAGGAATATTGATGGCAATATTTGTTTATTTGTGATCCAAATTTCCAGTGTTGTGTTGTAGTGAAATTTCATCACTTCTATCAGCCTGGATGGTTATCTTCTGTAAGGAAATCTGTGATAAACACAACAAGCACTAGCTGGCTTGAATCAACAAAGATGCTTCTGTGGATCTGCCAAGAACCTCAGCTGAAATTTTCAAATATAGACTATGCAAAGGCCTCTCTTCATAATTAATCATCTACAGTGGGAAGTGTCTGATAGCGTCTGTCACCTCCCTGTGACCCTACAACTGTTACAGAGGGGTTAAATGTACATGAGCCCAGCATTTAAAGCTCTTTACAAACTATAGGCTCAAGGTCGGGATCTGGCTTAATTTTACTCCACAGTGAAAATGAAGTATAACTTCTGTCTGGATCGTATGTGCTATGGTATTGGGTTTAAGCCCAAAGACTCACTTTAATTATTGAGCCCTGTACAAGCTATAAAATATTGCAAGCATCTTTCCCAGACAAAGCAAGCATGCCCTTACCTAGGATAGAAAACAGGCAAATCAACTCTTTGCAGTCAGAGCTGATCATATGGGATTTGGGAAAGAAAAAATTACATCAGAAAAATAAGAATTGTGATGATTGTAAGAGACAGAAGGCCAGAAGTGGTACGAGAAGAGTGAATGATAGAGGAAAAAAAAAATGAAACATGCTACTCTTAGCTTTTGTTTCTGTACAGACAAACCCTATTTTGCTATTTTTAGAAGTATGATGCAGTCAATTTTGACTGATTTTTCTGGATTTTTTTTTTTAATTTGAGCATTGCAATACTTTGCTGCTTTTTTCATTTCCTGCCTAAGGGAAATAAAATATCTGCCATGCACCTGTGCAAAAGAGAGAATGCTACTGCAGTATTTTCCACACATAAAGACTTGTAGAGAATTCTCTGTTAGCATCTGTGAAAGAAGAATGTATTCTACACAGGAAAACTAAAGGGCTAAATTGGCCACTGAAACTTAAGGAGTGGTAATACTGAAATACTGAAGGAAAAAAGAGTGGGGAAATCTGCAACAAAAAAAATTCTTTAATTGGAGGGGACCAAGCCCACATAAACAGTGTGCTTGATTTCAGCTGTGTCCTCTGATCTATACTGAAGGTCAAAGAAGGAAATGCCACAGAAGTTATGATTATGTGAAATGAAGTGAGAAACAATGATTTGGCGTAATAAATACCTCCTGCAACTAGAGAATGCTCTGCTCACTGAAATTGTCTCCCAGGTGTCTGCCTGTCTCCAGGACACATGGATAATCCCAGGCTGAAATGACAGTGAGGCATGTTGTTTTTAGACATACATGGCTAATGTTGGTTTATATGAAAGAAAACTCACCTCACAGCTCTAAAATACGGCAGAAACATCTCCCTTCTTTTTTCCATGAGTCAAAACATCACCTTTCCACCTTCAATTCTAGGATTTGAATTTCAGTCAGCCATAAAAACATTTCTGATTTTCTTGATAAATTCCTCTGTCCTCTCAGATGCAAGACAGACTAAACTACTCCTGTACTTGAACCATGTCCTAAAGGGCACTTATTTCTCTACAGGCAACAACTCTGACAATTCTGAGAGGAAAATCTGACAAAGCATTATAGGCCATCAACCCTTTGCTGTCATGCTACTGCACTTGCAGTTTATGAAACTATTGAGGTCAATTTGTTGTTTTTACGAATGGACCCCAGATTCATTGGGGGTTCAAATCTGTTTCTCAGATCAGGTATTCTGCCCTCGCCCATGTCAGTGAGAACAGCACATCCTTCACCAGTGTCCCCCACCTTGCCCAGTTCACTTCTCTCCAGCAATTGTGGCCTGAAATATCTGTAAGTGTGTTTCTAGGACCATTAGCAGATCCTATATCCATATGGAAAGTATAAGGTCATGTATACTTCACCCACTCCATGGAGCTGAGCTCACCTTGATGTGTTTTTAATCTCCATGGATAATAGGGATCTATTTACTCATGGATGGTCTGGACAGTTTTGAACCTGCTCATAGTGACGCTGGTGACCTTGCAAGACCATTAGAATTACTGTAGTCACTTTGTTCTCTTTTGGTCATTTGTCTTATTTATGTAGAAAAGCTTTTTCAACATTCTTTAAAGAAATATGGATTGAAAACATTTAGAAACCGAAATAACTCAAAAGTTAGGTTGGGGCAAAACTGTGAACCAAACTCAATGATTCCTGGAAATGTCTGTTTTACCTGAAAACTGGGCAATTTGTTTTTGGAAAATTGAAAACTGGAATATGTGAAAATGGCCCATGGTTCAAAATTGCATTTTTTTCATCTGTTTTTTTTTGGTTTTTGTCTGAAAGATTGTGGGGGTTTTGTTGGGTATTTTTTGGAAAGTCCAGAAATAACTTGATGTATATCTACTACTGTGTAATTTTTTAGCACATTGTTTAATATAACCATATATTATTATTAATTCTTGTAACAGAAATTTCATTAATATTTTCAGCTGGATAACATGACAAATTTATCAAAGGATGCAGTTTAAAACTTGAGTACTAAATATATCCATAGAAAATTTATCCAAGGAAATTTTTCTGTTGCAGTGATCAGTTCCATTGACAGTTTCTAATAAATTGTACACCCACACAAGCATAAGCTCATCAGAAGTAAATGCTACCTTGTATGGCCACTGTAATTTTTTATTAAAATACACTGTGATTCACTTAATTAATAATTAAAACTGGAACACATCTCTTTCCTTCTCTTTACGAGATTAGGTTACTCAAGAATTTTATTTGAGAAAATATTGGCTGAAAAGTAGTGAGTACCTTTCAAAGACAGTGGATTAAACAGAATCAACTGTTTGAAAAATGAATTTGTTTTCTATTCCACATGCAAGAGAAAAGTGGTGCAGGACAGCAAAGAAAAGTAAAGAGCAAAAGGAAAAAAAACCTCTCCTCTCAATGCCTGGTTCAAACCCTGGCTCAGGTACATGAGATAATTTATGGGAGCATAATGATCTGCACCAGGAATCTCAGGCTCAACCTGCCGCATGACTGAGCTAGTTTCTATAAAGGACCTAGAAAGCTGGCGCCACAGCAAACGAAGAAAATGAGTTTAATCACTTTACAAGCTTTCTGCTTGTGATCTTTCTGGCTATATCTGAATGAAACATAGGGAGAAAATAGTCACAAAAAGGTATGCTGGATGCCTCAGTAGTTGATGATTGTTGAGATGTGGGAGGAAGGAGGGGAATTAGTACACCTAAGGGGATGTCAGGCAAGTGAAAACAAGGAGGTTTTGCAAGCAGTATCCTGGAAGTCTGGGGTTCACCATGAGAAGGATGTGAAAGCAGCTAGATGTCTGTCCCCTAGAAGGGATTAAGGGCCTGATAAATGGGTGAGTAATGGAGCTCGTAGCTTCCAAAGCAAGGTATTCACACGATAAAAAAGATCTACCTGGCTGCAGAAACAATAGTTCTAAACAATACCCTTCCTCAACCACACTGGAACTGTACCTATGGATCTACAAAACAGCAGTGTTTGAAAACACATCCAGCAAGATCTGCTTCAATATTACATAGCAAGACTGCAGCTCTGTGCTCCAAAACAACTTTACAGGCATAACCATGCAATGATTCAGATTAGGTCAGGGTGAATCAGAAGGGTGAGAAATTTTAGGGTTAGAAGGGAGTCATAAAGACAATGAATATTATTTTGAAAAGGAATACAGGATACTAATTTGGATTTTTTTTGTTATGGTTTTGAAGAAAGCCATGACTTTGAAAAGGTATTTGAAGTAGACATAAGCAGAAAAAGAATTAGACTCTTTGTTTCTCTTTCTCCTACAGAGCTTAAAATTTAACAATTTAGCAACTTTTACAATAATCAATGTGTGTGTACCTTAATGAGTGGGGACATTACATCAATCTGATTTTATTTTTTAACATCTTGGCACTGCATTCTTTGGCCTGTTAGCACAAATGTGTGCTCTCAGAGGGTAATTCGTGCTAAGGCATTCAGAATCCAGAAATGGCTTTCCAATAGCTTGCAAACCAGAAGATTCCTCCTCATCGAACAAATCCAAGAAAGTTGTATCAGATTCAAGGCCAATAATGACTAACAAGAAGCAAGGCTTCATTCTACCCAGAATGATTAGAAAGGTTACCTTCACCTTTTTCCTGTTCGTTTTTACTTTTTTCAAGTGACCAAAATATTTTGTTGAAGCAAATACAAGAAAAATATTTTTAATAAAAATAAATAAGAATAAAAAAGGACAGAAATCCTGCTGCATTGTGACTCCTTCATTGTCACAAGATTGAGGCACCAACATGGATTTTTCATCAACATCTGCAGAAGAACTGAATACTTGGATTGCTGCATTGCTTCTGACACTGTAGCCTACACTGCATTGCATCAGCTTTGATGGACACACCAAGACAGAGAGGAAACAGAGAGGAAGAACTAGATGACTGAATAAGGCTTTCTGACATCTTTTGTGGTGGAAATAGTTCTGTGGATAGCAGTGAACATCTAGTGTTACTGGCTGTATTCACAAAAGCATTTACACTAAAGTCAACAGGCTGCATTTGTGGCTGGGATAACCCCATGATAGTCAGCACAATTAGAATTATTGAGTAAATATCTCAGAGCCAAGACCTAGATTTCTAGGTATTGGTATGGGGAAAATCTAACATTTTCCACTGGTTTTATTGAGACTTTGGATGCCATTTCTTTCATGTCTCTATGTAGTTGTGTATATAAACCTGCCATACATACCATTCAGTACATCTTCTGAGCATCATTTGTATCCTATATACTGCCAGGCCAGGGCATCCTATCCCACTTGGAACACAATGCCTTGGTAGATTCAGGATTCCCTGGGAGCTCAGCCAAGGGCTTATTTTTCTAAGAGCTCAGCAAGATGAGGCAGTTTGTTGCCATAGAAGGCACCAGCGGAAAAGATGCCTGTCTTCAGGGGCCTGCCATGACTGAGGTCTGAACATTCAAACAGACTCATGGGGTCACATTCCTCTAGCAGAGGCCCTTTCACAACGTCTGACTCTCAAACTCACTTGGTTATTTGATTATTTCAAAACCTGGTGGATGAGGTCATGACAGGTCCAGCTTTCTCTCATCAGCTTTCAAATCAATTAACAATGTTTATCTCCTGGATTCAATGATTAAAAAACTGTTTAAAAACTACCCTAAGGGAGTGGTGTGACCATTGAGGGAGAGCAATCCAGAAGAGAGATGAGACAAACTCTGAGTAGGCAGAGGCTCTCTCATTGCTCTTTGATGCCCTGGAGATTTAAATAGGCCTTATCCTATTTTTTTCCCAGTACTTTATCACTAGAACTCCACTGAGTTACTGTTAACATCCACACATCACAAAGCTGCAAGTCTTAGAAACTCAAGTATACTGAAATGTATTTGGATTTTAAAGATTTTGGAATGCAACATAAGCGCATTTGAGAAAAAAATTAAAAGTAATTGTCATTGATAAAAAAAGCAAATTGGATAAGTAACAGTGAAGTTTTATTACTGCATTTGAAAGGTTTTAATGGGATATTATTACGAATATCTGACCGGGCTTGAAAACTTTAGGTTTCCCACTTATATAAGAAAAATGTAAAAATAAGTCACAAGGAATATCACTTTATGCACTTGCCAGGATTGAGAAAGATTAAATTACCATGGTCTCAAATGTATAATCCAAGGGTTGCAATAAAAAAAAAAAATAAAAAAAAGGAAAGAAAGAATGAAGATTTTTTTCTGTGCCCAGGTTGTACAGAAGGGAGTTAGAAGGGAGTTTCCCCCGAGTACCTTAATAGCTTCCCATATCTCCATCCCTTGTAATGTTGCCTCTTTTCTCAATAGCCCTGTAGCTTCTGTCACTTCCTTCTTCCCCACATCTGTCTTCCAATTTTATTCAGTTTATGACAGACTTGCAGAGCTGACGAAATCAGAGCCCCTGTCATCCTCTGTCACAACTTTATCGTCATGCTTATGAGGGTCTCCTGTTAAATCCAGAGGTTAATTCCAAAGCTACTGCTCTTACACATCCCTGCCTCTCCTGAACTACAGGGCAAATTCTCTTTTCAGTCTCAGAATTACATCTTGAAAATGGTAAAGGTTTTCACTTTTCTGAAAAATCACCTAACAAATTAATGGAGAAAAAGCCCATTCTGTGTTATGGAACACAAGGACACTGCTTCGTGATGGACCTCTCACCAAATCTGAGTGGATATCCTGTGGAGGCCTCATTGTGGGATTGCCTTGTACAGCTCCATAGACAGCAGCCCTCAGCTGATGCTGAAGTTAAGATGTGAGGCAAGGTGTGTTAGCTTTGGTGTCATCTGGCACAGACATTTCGTGCTCTGACCTCACATCTTCTGTTGTGGGAAAACAACAAACTCTGCCTTTCACAATGTGGGGATGTCAACATCTTCCTTTTCCTGGCAGAGAAACATGGGAAAAGAAAGAACACATTGCAGTCCACTATGTGGCATATATGAAATATCTTGCTACAGATCTGGCTCTTGCTGTCAGCACCTGATCTAAGAATAAAGATTTTTGTTTATTCAATGTTGGCTGTGAGGGTAAGATTCTGCCTGATAGCAGCAATCTGATAGGTCCTCAGTCCACCCTCGAGGTGCGTATTTGTATACAACTCTACATGCAGCCTTGAAAGAAAATCTGTATAAACAAATTTATATTTGTGCAGGATACCAGTAAATGACTTAAACAGGAGGTACAATTTTTTTAATATAATACCATTATGCTATAAGCTTTGTTGTGAAAATTAGGATTTGTACCATTTTTTCAGCTCACGACTGACTTTTCCACCTCTGATCTGTAGTGTAGTTCAGTGATTCAGTCTAAGTACACAAAAAAGGTAACTAAAAATACAGCAAGGCTTGACTAATAATTGATTTGCAGACTTCTAAGAGCTGTCATGACTTGTCAGTCTTAGAAGAGAAGGTAAAAATTAGTTTTCCACCACTAAACAGAGTCACAAATAGCATTGGTTTCCTTGGAGACTTAGCAGCAGTTATCAAAACACTGTACTTGCAGGAAAGGAGTGACTTGTAAAGATATGTTCCCTGTCCAAACTTTAACTAATCTCCTTTCTTAATAATGTACACCCACATCAGCTGTGTGTATTTGGTGTTTACCTCATTATGCCCTCCTCTCAAGTCCTCCTTCATGGTTTATAGTGCAAATATGTATAGTGCAAATATGTTACTTGCAAAGATTTTTTTTTGATATTGCTTATAATGTGCAAAAATCGTAATTCTATGGAAAGTTATTTATGATTTTTCATAAAATACATATTTTCATTCATTGTTTACAATGATAAAAGTAACTATCAGTTCAGCAGTTGTAATATTCCTGACATAAAAATAATATTGCAATTGAAAAGAGCATTATTGCCTCCTAAGTAAACGTGATGAGAATAAAACCTTGAATTCTCCAATGAGGACAGAGATGATAAAAGGGCAACACAAACTGACAGCAAGAAAGTTCTGTCTCATCCTTACTCAAGGTGAACTGGTTGCAGGCTGGTAAGACAGACATGAGTTTTTGTCATGTTTGTCAGTGGGTGCATGCTGTCCTGCCCTCAAACACTGCTCCCTGTCTCCTGCTCTGTGTGTCAGGAAGTTTGTCATCTACCACCATTTCACAGCACTTTTACCTACTTTCAATACCAGAGACAGAGTAGAAAGCTTCACCATAAGTGATTCAAATATAAAGGGAATATTTATATTTGTTGTTAAAAAGTGTTTAGGTGTATCAATGTGTATGTCTACCCCTAGCTACCTGTTCACTCTATATGAGAAAAGAATAATATTATCTACAGGTGAACATATTCAGAGTTAAGGAGCTATCAGTGTGATACTAAAAATATTCCAATTGCTATGCCTAATTATAACAGAAAAATTAATCACTGCAAAGTGTCTTCAACAGCTTAAGTAAAATGTAAGTAAGAAATTCTAACTTGGTAATAAACTGCTTTCTTGATATCACAACTGAAATAACTCATTTTCCATATACTGGGCATCAGAAATTTTTCAGAATGGCAAAACAAGATGCCTTAATTAAATGGAGTGCTGATTAAAGTTTTATGGGCACACCACCAATCACTCAAAAGTTCTGATATTTCAGCATTGGAATTACACATTTATAAGTAAATATATACTTGAAGAAAATATTTCATTCTCAAAAGATCATCCAATGAATGTCCTAGAAAGGAGAAAACAGACTTTGATATTAGTGGGAATTTAGCTCCATGTTGTATGACAATTAAACAGCATACCACATGATACCCTTGATTTGGTCTGCTGTGGATCTCACAGTCTAGGGATTCATTTGTCATCTATTTTGTGTACAAATAATTTCAGGCTTAGACTTTTAAAACTGTATGAGAGACTGTGTGCTCATCCCATAAGAAATCTTAGCTTGACTCATCAGCAGACATCACATTAATTCCAATATTTCATGAAGGTCTCATCTGTGTTTTCTCTCATCTTTTTAGACTCTTGTATTTCTGTTTAAGTGTCAAGCACATGTATTTACACATTTGTGTTTGTACATGCACTTTCTCTTTTCAACACCTTCAGCTTTGCCTGCTGCCTTTCCTATGACTTACTGCACACGGGGCACAAGATTCTAAACACACCCCTTGCTTACTGGTTGATTTGAACATCTATGTAAACCTGTGATGCCATTCGTCTCTGATCTTCATCAAACCTATATCTAAGTCACCCGAATACTGACTTCCTTTCAATCTCAGTATGGACAGCAGTGGGCCTGAGTGGCAATGTCTAATCTAGGTTGCCATGAGTTTGCAAGTATTGCTCACATTCAAACCACTAGAGCTGATCCTGACCCAATAGCTTCCTTTAAGGGGCAGATTCTAAACAAAACCATTCCTCTTTTCAGGTCCAGTCTTAATGAAGCCACTTTTCACCAGCTCATCTCCCAAAAGGTCAAAGATTATCATCTTAGATGATAACCTACTTCACTAAGACAAATATATTCTGATTTCCTTTGTTGATTTTCCAGGAGTAAGACTCGCTCCCTATGCTTCATTTTGTTCACCTACTCAAAAATGTAACTCTAAGCAAAAGATGTCACCTCTGCCCTATATATTTACTATCTGTTACACTTAGGTGTAAAATTCTTGTCTTAAATCCAGTGGTTTCAGAGACTCATAGAACAGCCACCTCTTGAATTGCCTCACATAGAAGCCACATTAAGTGTCTTTTGAAGTGAATGATGGCTAAGGAGGCATGAAGCCCTGCAGTGCTGTACATGAAGAGAAGATGGAAGGTAGATCCAGCTGGGAATAAGCCTGCCTTTTGCCACAGTGAGCAGAATATCTCATGTTGACCAGAGAAACACTGAAATATCATTGTGCCTGTAGTTTCTGAAGCCCTTATGGGCCATAATTTTCCATAGCATTTCAATACACCTTGTTTTATTATTTCTTTTTCTTGTATATTTTTGTACCACTTCTGCTCTTTAAGATAATACATATAAATACAAGAGTTCACTTTGCTGTACTTTGTGCATGTAGCTCTGGTAATGGGAGTTACACAGATGTTTCAATAGCTAAATATATTCTTGTGTTTTATTCATTCAAGTAGTCATTTTCAAATCAGTGGCACACTTCCACCTTGATAGCCTGTAATTATAATAGTCTTTAGCAAAAATAAATGAGATGTTTTAAAATACTTCATATTTGGGAATCTAGTGTTTTGGTTTTTTATTTTAATCTTAGACCTGCTACTTGTAAGGATCCGCTTTGGGGTGGAACATAATTTTCTGAACTTTTAAGTCAAAATTTGCATGCTGTTTAGACTATCATTTTAATTTGTGTACACAAAGCTGGAGTTCTTAATTTTTTTACTATATATCCTTTACATCATAAATGCATGGAGGACCTTTAGTTATAGAAAACCTAATCAGATTGATACAGAATATTTTGTGTGTTTCCCATTTGTTCCCATTAATTTGCTGTAGGTTTGGCAAGTCAGTGAAAAGGTAATTTTGCCCTTTCAGTTTTTGAATTCCTACTGAGCTGAATATTTAGAGTCAGTTTTTTACTCCTGAGTACTTCATGTGAAACTTTACTTTAAACTTTGGTCAGAGGCTCGCTATGGTTTATCTAAACGTATCAGTTTCTAAATTACAGGCAGAAGGCTGGAATTCTACTGGTTAATATACCAAACATTTTTGAAGTGGTCTCAGTGGGAATGTCATAGGGCTTATGTGAAAAACTCCCTGCTTATGGAAATGTGGAGAAGAAAGGGGAAAGGGAAGCAGATGGAGGGATTGGTAAGTCGAGACCTAAGGCTTCAGCTGCTATTCCCTGCAGTTAAATAGCAAAATCATAGGTCTCCATGTTTTTCTTTTTTCTGGGAGCTGAACTATTGTCTACTTATCCATAGCAGACTCTGGTTGTGATTTGAAACAAATAGATCATTCCCATTAATTACTGAGTTTTAAACTGCCTAACCTTTACTAAATACTCTTGGAATATTCTTTATAAGGCTGTGTGAAGGAAAAAAAATTGCCACAATAAAAGATTCTTTCCTAATTCCAAGTGTATTATACCAGTTACACTCACAGCACCTTAAAAACACAGATTCCTAATTGCATTACAGACACAGAGGGCAAAAAAGAAGACAAGTAGATAAACATGTGTTCCCCTTGTTCTGTTCTTTATACTAGCCTTCCTCTTTTTCTAACGTAATAAGAAAACCTTACAATTTAGAGACCAGTTGCAGAACAAGCGTGCACTCGTGGCCATTTATTCAGCACAAGCACAAGTTAGAAACTGGCTGTAAAACCAGAGGCAACAGAATTCACACTGTGACTGTGATTGTGACTGAATTCCAAGCATTTCAGTTTGTGTTGCTTGAGAAGATGAGAAATAAAGGAAAAAGGTGGAATACATTACACTAACTGTGATTCCAGAAGAGCCCATCAGTTAAGCATTATCTAAGAAAGAAGTTTTAAGAAATCTGTCAGGTTTCAAGAGAGATCACTCTACTAGAATCTTTTATTTGATGGGGAAGAGAACTTGGACATCTGTTCCCATTACTCTGAAGTGAGACTATAAGGTGCTGGAGTGCAAACTGGGGGGAAATTTTAATTACACTATTAAGGTAAAAGGAAGCTGGATACATTGCAGCACAAGTTTATTACATGTATGTTGTACTAGAATAACCTGCCAACTTTACATTCTAGGCTACCATCTTTCCAGCAAAGGGGAATGCTCTTTGCATATTTCATATCTGGTTAAGAGGAAGACAGCAGGGAGCAGTGCTAGAAGGGAAGGTACATGTTGCAAAGATACTAAAAGTGAGTTCCTCCAGGTCAGTTCAATCTCTTAGGATGGGAATCAGGGGAGAGAATTTTTTTGATATTCTCTTTTGGAACACTGACACAAAACGAAGAGTGCTGATGGAATTGGTTAGGACACATATTAGGATACAAAGGTGGATAATGCAGAAACCATGCAGAAAGCTGGGCTGAATAAAATTCAGGGATGCAGTGTGCACTTGTGTCCTATTAATGAAAGATGTTGCTGTGCAGGTAGCAATGACTGTTTAAGAGGAAGACATGGCATTTTCAGGCAAGCCAATAGTCACCAGGCATAATGCAGATACAGCCACAGGATGGATCAGCCAAGATACTTCCACGATGGCAGACAAATATTACTACCACCAGCTGATATCTCATGTAGTGCACTGGGTATGGCAGCTTGTACAGAATGGGTCAAGCCAAAAACTTGCACGTGAGCTCTTACTCACATCAACACAGAAAAACATCTTTTGAGAATTACATAGACTTTGGTTACCTGCCCCCACAAAGGGTTAGTGGTGTCCTGGACATGCATACTCATACATCCAAATGCACATAAACAAGCAAAAGACACTTTACAGTCAGTCACAAAGGCTTATCTCTAAACTAGTGGAGTTAAGCATCTAAACAATTTTGATGCCTTTGAAAATAATTTTGTCCTTTAGAGTCTGAATAAATTTGACAAAAAAAAAAAAGGGCTGTAATTCCTAGGATGCCATTAATAGACTTGTAACACCCACAGAAGGAAAAAAAAATTACTAAATGACCTAACCTATTCCACTACCTGGAAAATCCATTTAAACCAAACTGTTTCTAAATAGACTTAATTGATAGAGGTTCCAGCATTTTTCTCAGAGAATTACTACACAGTTTAATAGGTCTAATGCACTCTGATTTCTATCTTGGGGTTTAAAAAAACCCTTGTTTGCTAGCAGTCTTCTACTTAATTTTTATATCCATCCAGCCAGTGCAAAAGTTGAACGTTTTAGTGTTGCAAGCTTTCTTCTGACCAAGCCTGTATTTACACATACTATAAAAGCACCTTAAGACACTTCAATAAACTTAATATAAATTGTCACTATACACAACTCATACATGCAAATAAAGAGAAGTAATCTATACCAGAGTTTATTCATAGCATGACTTGGCTAATTAAAGTACACTTTTTCTTATTACATTTTATGGACTCTATTACTGGAATGTAGGAAGCATCAAGCAGTGAGAGCAAATGAGCCCGGGACGATGTGACACATTTGAATCCTTCGTAAAGTACTGTGGTATTTTGGCTAATAGAAGACTATACATTGCTCCCAAATCCTTCTAAGAGAGAGATCCAGTACTTAAAATACATTGATGGGTACCTAATGCCTCTGAATTGCAAGGATTGCTTTGTGAAACATATACACTTGTAGTATGCATCTTTATGAAAGCATGTCCAAACCTATTTCATGCCAATGGAAAAATTTTACAGCAATAATAGAGCACATGTAGACAATGTCTGTGCTTATCAAATATTAACCAAATTATGGAATGCTTGATAATCCTTAGTTTAAGCTCTACCATCACACTTTATGTGTTAAAACACATAGATTTCTCCTTCTAAAATATAACACATTAAAAAACCTGGGTTTTAATGAAGTATGGATTTTATTCTTTCATTGACATAAAGAGGAAAAAGTAAATTGTACTAAAACTAGGATTTTCAGATGAATACTTGTGATTTACTTTTTACATGCTTCAAAACTGTCAGCTGACACTAAGTGGACAAAGACATCCCTGTAAATTTCAACATACCATATTAAAATAAATGTATCTTTGACAGGTTTCAGGTATTTCATTCTTAAATTGCTGATGAAGTAAAATATTCAATTGCTTATTCAAGTCATTGGTGGTCTGAAATTTGTAATACCTGTCGACTTTATACAACTGTGTATTATATAGGTTGTTCCTCCAGGTTCCCAAGAATAATTGTTTAATATTTAGAGCTTTTTTCAGTAACTCAGAAATATCTAGCACTACTGATCTGTAAATAAATGAACACAGAGAATCTTGGAATAATCAAGTGGTAAATAAAGGCTAACATTCCTTTTAAGTTACACAAAAGTGAAATAACCTTTCCAAGGATCATTCCAGCTTGTGCCATGGTCATTTAAGAGAATTTCAGGTAACTGCAGCATTCATGTTTATCCAAAGAATAAGGGGACAGTCTGATTATGTGAAATATTCATGCTATGCTGAAATACAGTGACCAAATGTAGTGGTAATTTTTTTAACATATAGTTTTAAAAAGGACAAAGTAAGTAGGTTATAAGTGAGAGGTAGAAAGAATGGTTAGGACAAGATGGGAGCACACTTCATTGGAGGTTGTGAATAATACATCACTTTAAAGAATATATAGCAGTGGTACTTATGAATCTCTTGAGTTCCATCCCCAACCATGGTGTTAGGCACATTCTGTGTATCCATCCCATAGAGCTAGAGCAGCATACAAAAATATTGCACAGCTGTTTCTTTGCTGACAATGCTTAATGAAAATGGAAAATGATGAATATTTTGTCGTCTGTTTCAGTTTCTTTAGATTCTGGCTTTATCGGTCTGAACTTGTGCAGATACCCATGGTTCCCACCATCTCAGAGAAATTAGGTTATCTGCTTAAAATGCAAATATTATTTTATTTTTTTTAAAGAAGGAAGTGTTAAAAGTAACTAAGCATCTCAAATTCCTCAAGCAGATCAAACACCCTGGTTCAAGAGTACAGAGAAAATGATCCTTATAGAGATTTTGATATTCTTTGTCACCAGGAAGGAATTGCTTACCTGAATCAAGGCCAGGTATATGAAATGTACTGTGCCAGTCATTACTGTGGCTTGGGCATGGGAGATCCTAAAATCTTAAACCAGCTCTGGCCCATTCATCAGCAATACAAATTTTACTTAAATGTATATTTCGTGGGCCTAGGTACAACGTTTTCTTCTTAAGCTATGTTTCTGAGTAGAAAAAACCCTCATTCTTTAAGTAGACTTTTCCTATCAAGCCCATATGATTAACGAAAGATGCGAATACTCCATAGAAAATAAAACCAGCAATATTAAAATGCATCCTATGCATTGTGACCCAAAAGGATAGGTTTTTAGCACATGAAAATTTACAGTAATTTTTCATTGCTGGTTTGTACATGGTGGTAACATTTCTGCCACCTGATTACTAATAAAAAAAGGAACAAAATTCAGTATCTCATTCAAGGGTATACCAAAAAAATGCCCAATGTATCATCCACATTGCCTCCAAAAATATGTTCCCCTCTTTAAAATGGTGGTATTGCATTTAACCAGCTTTGTCAGTTTTGCATATCATCAAAATAAGGGTTATGAAATCTTATTTAAAATAACTGCATGCAAGAAGAAGGAAATAAACTACGATAATTTAATCTTCTTTCCTAAATGTTAACAGCAGTATAAAAATGGATGCTCTCATCCTTGTAATCAGTTGCATGGTGCACAAGGGCAGCAGTCTCTGGTGCCTCATCTGTGAACTAATCTTTCATTTCATAGCAGATCTTTCCATATCAAACAACACAAATGACTTAATTTGCATGACAGGATTTGTAACGGGGCAAATCTAGTGTCAAAGTCGATTAAAGATTACACCGGAGAACTATCATAATCAGTACTCTAATGAGCCTAAATAGTACATGTAAAGTCTCCCCTTTTTGCCATTCCAGTCATGTATAAAAGGGAATGTGTTTCTTTTCATCGGTGAGCCAGTCCTTTGGTTTGCACATTACGCCCTACGTTGAGCTAAAGTCATGTCAGTCTGGTTTCAGAGGGAGAGAAAGGGAAATAATAAAGCAAACATCACTTCACAAATGACATTGCTTGGTATAAGCCAACGTTTGAAGCCCTTAATTCTTCTAATCTGCAAAATAGTCAATGCTAATGGGTTTTTGCCTTTGTGAAAGCTGATGCATAGAAAGAAAAACTTTAATGAGCTGCCTGGGTTGTATGCTTACAGATACCTGTCAAATGTCTGTCATCTTAGCTATCGTTGAGGCATTATAAAGAAAGTAAGAAGGAAGGAGCGACAGTATTTGTACAAGCATTTTCATGCTAAAATGGCACAATTTTCTTCCTGTCATAATTTCATTGTATCTGAAAGTCAGAAAAGCTTAACCCTTTCAATAGCACATCCTGCAGAGAATATCACACATAATGTTTGAACTGGCAGCTTTAAAAATAGCATCATGGCTTTGTAAACAACATCCTCTCTTAAATTTGTTTCACAAAACTGATTTATCTGTATCTTAAAAAAAATTTGGAATTTGGACAAATTACTGGAATCAGTTGCTGCACTTTGGGGAGATTAAGAGTTTACCAAATGTAACAAACCCTTAGTGCGAGAGTCTGTCACCACAATAAATCCCTCCTGAGTTCTTAATTTCATACCCCTTTTGTCTTTATGCTGACAATATGAACAGCCAAGAGGTCAACAAACTCCCTTATTCTTATTTTCTTATTTATTTAAACAAATGGGAGTTTGAATGGAGCTTATTAGAAACACACCTGCTAATTCTGCTATTTTAAGCTGTATTTATGTCAAGCCAGTCTTGCTTTCGGATGTTTATTGTTAGTGTGAGAAATTGTCTATGGACTGAAATCATGCATTCAGAAGTCTTAGCCCAGGTGAGCCTATTTGCCTATTTTTCTTTTCAGATTTATCGTCCATCCTCACTGTTTTCAAACAATTCGGGCATCCAGAGCATGGATGTTTCAGTGCAGACTTATGTTTCCACCAGTCCAAATACCAACCTTTAGCATGAAGATGAGCACATTCTCTAAATGTGGATATTCACACTTGGGAGTCAGGACCAAAAAGGCACTTAGGTACATGTTGAAATCTGTTCATGCACAGAGCTGTTTGTAGACTCGGGGCCTTCATTTGGGCAGAGGACATACCTGAATATGCAGAGGAGGGGTTTTGTGTTCGAGGAACACCTGCCAAGCCCAGCAGAAAGCATGACTAAGGGTTGTGGTGGCAGCTGCTCTGCTTTGCTGCCTGCCTCTGGGGAAGTCACTTACACTCAGCGTTTCAGTAACCACAATGTAAAGCAGGATAAATGTTCTGAGCGCTCTCTCACGAGTGCTTGGAAGCCTCATTTATTCCTGCCTGCAAGTCATTTTGGTGATATTTTTGCTTATTCTATCGAGCTGTCAGTGTCGGTACTTCAGGGAGGCATTTCTGTTATTGTTCTGTTATGTCTCTGTTGTTGTTTTTACCTGTACTTGTCAATCCTCATTCTGGGGTCTGCAATACTGTGTCAAGGTGTACTAAGGCATGACACACTTCAGTGCATCTTAAATATTCTTAAAAGCCCTCAGGCTCTGGCTCATACGCTTTCATTGAGCCATTACAATCCAAATAAAAGAACTTTAATGAGTGTGTTGCATCTGTATTGCTTCCAAAGGACTCACTGGGAGCTCACTGACAGTATCTTTCATGCTTCTGATGCAGGTGAGGATTTCAATGGAACACTGTTTTTCTCTTGCTCTTTTTTTCTTCAAACAAACTCACATAGAGAAAAAAAAACTAATCATAAGCAGAAATGATTTACATGGCTGAAAATTTTTGAAATTAAACAAACAAAACTGAGGAATGATAATTATAGCTGAACTTTTCCACCCAAACTGCACTGGGTGAAATATGTGCTGATGTCTCCCAAGACCTGCATATCTCATCTAGAAGCATAATGAGAACACAAAATCATTAGATTTAGAGCAAAAGAACTGCATTACCAGTAAACTTGCTCTTCTTTTACTTAGGCTATAGCTTACAAGTGTAACATTCCTAACAACTCTTAATATTTAATGTTACTGAGTGTCAGCAACTCCCATACCAAAAGAGCAGCAAAACAAATAGAAAGTTTGCTGCCATAGTAGGCGAAAGGAGAGGAGGTTTCCATACAGAATTGGCCAATCTAATATTTTTTTGCAATTTTATGCTACTTCGTTTAATTTTAGAACTTTTCAGATACTGTATGGAGAGGAATCTTCTGTCAGAAGGGAAGTACAGCTCCCTCTAAGGTCCCTGTAAAACTGCAGCATCCTGCAAATTATCCCAAAGCAAGGAGAGGCAGGGGTGACAGAAACATCCTAGCGTTTTCCCAGAGGTGATTGTTTCAGCCCATCAAGGTGTTTCTTCTCAACTTTGTTGACAGTTGGAATTTTTTCTGCCGGTGTGTGCCGGGCACAGGCAGGCAGCAGAGGAGCCCAGCCCCAAACCAGAGCTGACCTTCCAGCACATCCCCTGCCAGTCCTCTGAGGAGAGCTCCTTCCACACGCCAGCTGTGGTGGTGTGGCAAACACACCTACACTGAGGGGAAACATGCACTTATTAATCACTCTCTGTTTAAGCTTATGCTGAGCACTGAGAGATCACTCCTGACTGGAATGCTTGGTACTGCAGGCACGGTGCTTGCACCACCATCCGGAGAGCTGAACTCCGAGGGGTTAGAGTACAAACGTAAATAACATACATTAGCGGCGCATGTTTAGCTCGGACTTGGATTTCATCCACTTTCAGATATGAATTATTCATCCCCCATCTCCCTCCAATTGTTCTTTTAATTCATATCGCAGTTGTTAAAAGGTTAGAAGCCATGTTACTGAATAATCCTTTACTGTTTCCCCGTGGCAATTTGCGCCCAATTTTTGCAGATTTCAAGGCTCGGCTGTCCCCGCTGCAGAGTTCATTTTTATTGCAATTCCAGGCTAGCCTTTTCCCCCCGAACACTACCTCTCTGACCTAGCTGCTGTACCTCTGATCCCATGCACCCCAGAAGCTGTCACAAGTCTCCCTCCTTCCCGGGAGCTGAACACACAATAGAGAATAGGCACTGGCTGTGAGGTTCAGCAGCCATTAACCCCTACCAGCTGTTCCTGCAGGGAGCCTTCTGTGGCTGAATGTCCTTTCTCTGCGGAGGCCCTCATTTCCACTAATCTAACTATTGTTGGGTAGGAATGCTGACAGGAGAAAAGAAATTTTTCTTGTGTCCATGCAAGTGTGTGTATCCATGTGTAAGTGAAGGAAGAGTGAAGGCTAATTTCTATAGTAGGCATGAATGGAAGGATTGGGAAAAAAAACTAGTTAAAATGTGTTTACTTGCTTAAAAGGCTCAGTCAATTTAAATAATTTCAGTAGTATGCTCTATTTTGGGGGGATGGGAAGAAGGAGGAAGCAAGTCACTATTATCATTTTATGCAAAAGCCGTTGAAAGATTCCCCTGCATTTCCTAAATTCTTCTTAAAATGGGAAAAGAAATAGGACAAATGTAGGAATACCAACTGCAAAATGAACAGAAATGCATAGCAACAAAATCTAATATTTTTAAAACCATGGATCTGAGCATCCAAAGATTTACCTTTATTTCACATTGATTATCCATTGTCAGTAGACTGATGATTCAGGCTGTCTTGAAATACACAAAATGTTTACCAGGTTTTATTAAAAAATTCAGTATTTTGTACTAGTACCCTCAAAAGGGAAAAAAAATCAATTGGGAGGAAAAAAACCATTTATTTTAAAATATCAACATTTTCAGACAACCAAACTGAAGTCCTTACATCTCTCACAATGACATCATGACTAATCAGAATTTAAACTTGCACTTTAAAATATTTTTATGCAACTCTAGTAGACATAACATCCTAAATTACAAATTAGTGTTAATGTTGCTTTCCTTTTTGAACCACGCAGGTGAATAAATTCAAAAAAAGGTAATTAACAAGAAAGAAAACTATTTTATTTGCTAGAGAAGCACACGCCATTTTAACTTTCAATTAATTCATCTTTTTCTCTGAAAAGATTGATAAGCTATTTTGAAATTTAGTGCTCCATTTTATCACCTGATAAAGTTCAGCAAAATACAACAGTTGGTCTAGTTCAAATCAAATTAGAAATAATTCATGTAGAAATATATTTTCTGGGCAATTAGACTGTATCGTAGCAGGGCAAATGTCTGATATAATAAAGCTCTACTTTGCATCTGTTCCTGTGTCTAGACGACTGCAATTACTAGTCCTTACAACAGCAGCGGCAAGATAAAGCACTGCTTACAGGTTATAGCTATTAAAATGGAACATTTTCTTTCTTTGCCCCCCTTTATTACCTAAATCATTTGATTGTTATAAAATTTAATTTAATTTAATGAAGTTGCACTTTCCTCGTCTTCAATATGAACACAAACACAAACAAACAAACAGTAGAGAATTCAGCTCATTGTTTCTCTCCAGCATTAGCTGCCATGCACGGATACTGGTCTCATTGAAGTTAAATATGTGCAAATAATGCTTGCTCAGAACCCAAACGGCTGAAATGGCTCTGTGGGTAGAGAGAGGACCCGAAGCCCCATGACTGTCAATTTGGCACCCTTCAAAGGCACTGTAAAAACCTCACACAGCATAGTAAAGAAAGCATATCCCTAATTACTGTACTTGGCAAGAAGAGCAGCCTGTGCCAAACAGGGTACCTTTGTAGTTAGATAGGTGAGTTTATATCCATAATAGAAAGAAAACCATAGGTTAGGCAAATACAAACTGAAGGCCATGCACAGCCCTGCATCTACAGGTTGAACCCCTACTGACATCTCATGGCACCAGCAGGAGCTCTGACATCCCTGCTCCTTTCCTGGAGAGAGGAGGGTGTGCTGCCTCAGCTGTACTTCAGGCATCGTAAATCAACTAATATGGGGTTGGACAAAATCCTATGTAAAAGCAATGAGTCCAGTCCTTGAGGTCACATGGAAGTGCTGCTTCTTTACAATGTTGGCTTACTGAGTACACTGCAGGATTATTTCAGCAGGATTTCTGAAACTGCAGTTTTACACAGTTCATGGGCATAAACAGTAGTTTCTGGTGTTAATGAAACCGCTTTCTCCTTCAAATTCTCCCTATAATTACAGGGTTTCTGGGTTTCTAAGCAAACCTGAGCAAATTTTAAGTAGGGCTTTGTTTAGACAATCTAAGATATTAAATCATAGTCTTGAAACCCTGCGAAGAATCAAGCGCATAGCAATAAATGGTATTTGTGAAATATTTCATGCAAAGAAAGACATTAATTGAAACAAACACAGATCTCTTGGCTAATTTTGAAAATAGCAAAAATGCAGAATGTGTTGCACGTTAAGGAGGTCTGGTGGTAGTTACAGGCCTGCAGACGCAGCTTCCACCAAAACATGCCAGAATTGACAGAAAACCAATCCTACATGAGGAGTCATCTACTTGTGGTTATTCCTATTCAGACTTTTTTCTTATCATATTCACTCATTAAGTGGGGTGAGACAGCATTTATGTTTATATGACAGACCTTCAGGGGCTGTTTTGGAGCCATATGAGAAATTTTTTATGCTGTTTGAAATAAACTAACTTCCTCGACTAAGCCACACTCAGATGCCAGCTGTGTCTATAATATTCCTGTATCAACTTCTCCCAGGGTCTTTCAATGTCTAATCTGTGTGCTGTATCTCATCGTGATTGAATAGGCTGTCTTGTTGAGCCCTGAGATTTCTCTTTAAGGGCAAATGTCATTTGTAATATAGATCATGTTTCACATGGGCCAGAGCTGTACTCATGCAGAATATAAAAAGAAGACCAGAAAACTTTGTAACCCTGTTTGAAAGAAAATCACAGACTGTACTTTCTAGTATTGGTGATTCTGACTGCCAAGCAACTGTCTTGACCTGACTCATTAACAGTAAATCAGAAATAAAACTGCCACCCAGAATTTGCAAAGATACAACTGTTATTTTCATTTTCATAATGGATATTTTATCATGAAATTAACTTCCTGTCTAAGAAGCTAGAGTTCATTTCATCAGTATTATAAAAATGGTGATGGACCTTTTGTTCTACCTGTGACTATAGTTTCTCACACAGGGAATGTGTCACAGAACAAGTGTCCCGCGTCCAGATCCTCAATACCAATATGTCACATCCCTAAAAGGGAGGAACATTACCCTAGAAATACCCAGTAAGGTAATGATACTACCTAATAGTACCATGTGTTATCTTCACCTTCACTTCACGTGCTGCAAATAGAACAGAATATTGCTTTGGTAAAATATTCAAATAATATAATAAAGACATCCCTTTGAAATTACTCACCAATATTTTATGCTATATATTTCACGAAAATTATATAATCTGGAATGGAAAAACCAAGGGAAAATCACTGTGTCAGAATCTTAGACTAATTTTTGCCTGTTCTTACTTTGTCAGGATAATGTGAGTGTAACACATATCCATCTGCAATTAACTTGGATTTCCAGCTCTAAGGCATGAACTTCCCCAAGTATGTAATTCCAGATTCAAATGATTGCATGCCTCAGAGGCTCAGACTTTGATTTTTATCTCCTGCTGTACTCCAAAATTCAACTCTTTGCACGAGAAGTTGTTTTGCAGCAGGTGAGCACCCAGCTATTTGCTACCTGACTCCTCACAGTTCTGAGGTCTGCCTGCAACTGCCTCCCTCTGATATTTCACCTCATGCCTGAAAAGTGTTTGGATTACAGCCCAGGTTACTGTCACTGTTCTGCAGCAAGAGTGGGAAGGGGAGAAAAGGGTGACTGTCCAGCTCACTGTCCAGAAGAACAAGGGTAACTCCGGCATACCTCGAATAAATGTTATGGGTGATGGCTACTTTCCCATATACCTGCAGTACTGTATGAGAGTGTGGCTATGGGATGGGTGACATCTCTCCTTGGAAGCTATGCCAAGATCATCAATAGATATTAAAAGCTAACATATGGAAGAAAGCACTAGATTTGCATGATCTGTCCAATGGCAAATAAAAATTACTGTGGTATGTGTTGCCACCTGACCAATGACAGTTTGGGATGATCAACACATGGGCTAGAAGTGAGGGAGGAGTCATGAAAATTAAAGTCTGCCTAACTTCTGGCTGGGTTGTTGAGGTGGGAGTTTGCATATGTTAGGAGGAGGTGTGGACAGGTTGGTCACTTCTGGAAGTTGTAATTACAGTGTTAGCAAACTCCCTGACTGTAATTCCTCAGGTAGAAACAGAAAGGCGAGGAAAGCCTTGGCTACTTTTTCAACAGGGGTATTCCTCTAGTTATTGAATTGGCTGACTGACTTCTTACAAATCCTACCATCCCTTCCCCAGCTCTGTTTTACTGACTGGTATCTGAAGCACAGCATTTCCTTAAATATAACAATTCAAGAAAATGATGTTTCATGAAACACTGACATGTCAAATTTTCAGGAGAAATCCGAACTCAAATTGTGCTTCTGTGCCTTTTTTTTATTTTAACAGAGGATGTTAATGGATTTTCAGTCATGAGGCTTAGAAAAATGACATTAAATGTCACTTGATGCTGAAGAAAATAGAGAGGATGTTTAAAAAGAATTGCATGGAACCCCAAATTCTCTCCATGCTGTTTTCTATCAGGAAGTCTGTTATTTCATTTGTCTTTTGCATGTAAGTAGAAATACACAGTAAGTAGAAAACCAGAAGGCTGTTTTTCACAGACTACTGGTCTGGTATCTGTGTTTTAAGTAAAAAGCTCTAGCAAGACACAGCTCCTGGTAAAGTATCCTTTGAGATACTGGGAACTTTTGCCCCCAGAGTACTGCTTGATGATATAAAATGTCATTGAAATGTACTATAAAATATTTTCCGAACATTAAGCTAACATCATAGATAAAATTTCTAGCTGTGATATACATTATTAACCTCATCTCTTGAGCAGAAATTCAACCCTCATCTATTCCATCAGTTCAGAGAATGTGGATGTGCTCTGTGCTCACTTGTTGCAACTGTTATTTCTTTTAAAATGCTTCTAAAATATAACTACAAAATCATATTTAAATCTCTTCTTAAAAGGAAATACCCACATACCATCTATAGAGACATCATTTGAATTTCTTACGGATCTCAAACCACTGCACTGACACCCTCATCCTTAACAATCTTACCGAAAATCTCTGCATACTTTTTTCCATTTGTCACTTTTAGAGAGCCATCTTTCAAATCCATGCACGCAACTCTTTTCACAACCTGACATCCTCAGGAGACTAACAGTAATGTGCTGGATATTTGTGACTCAGTAGTTGGCACTAACATAGGTTTACAGTCAGATGTTTTCAAATAGCACAATAAGAAATCTCCCGAGGCTATAGGTAACTCCTACTTGGAGACGGTCTGGAGATAAAATTGTAGTTTTTACTGTTGCTCACTATGAAATAAGTAGCTCACATTCCTCAGGGAAGGTTTAAAATAGACTTAAAACAAGTTTTAAGTTTCATTTTTGAGTGCTGAAGTCATAACTAGAGACTAACTGACCTCAGAGTTGCCTTAAATATCCTTCATAATGTCAAATAAACAATTCTGTTTTGCACAACAGATCAAGAGATGCAGGCACATTAGGTGCTATCTAAAAAAGAGCTACACAGTTCTTGCTACTCATAAGCAATACAGCATTCCCTGATGTGTCAATAAAACCACAGAGGGTACTCCAGACACACACACACAATCATGCTCTTGATAGACATTAATGAATATATAGATTACAGTCTTTTGTAGCATAATCTTACTTGCTAAAATGGTGAAGGTATTATGCAACATTTATTTCAGGTCATGAACTCACAGTTGAAATTCCTTTTTAAAAACTTTTTGGTCAGCTGCTTTGCGTTTCAAATGTTTACTCTGAAATATCCAGATTTTGTATTCTAGTGAAATATTAAAGTGAAATGTATTTAGAAAATGAAATTGAATAGAAATTCAAGATTAAAAACAGGGGACTTAACTTTCTCGTAAATCAGATCTTCAATTTACTGTTTTGTTCTACCACAGAATTATACGCTAAAAGTAATGCACTTCCAGTCACTATCTTTTTATTTTCTGTTTCTTCTGACATCGATAAAATCCTGGGAGCTATTTCTAATTGTGGACAGCAACCGTCCTGTCCTGTGAGAATTTTGGATTTCAAACAAGTTTCCCATTGTAAACTGAAAGCCCAAAATTTTCAAATGTTCAAAAAATATTATAAAATATTAAAGTTCATTGGGATACAATGGTCTGTGTTAAGAAATACAAAACATTTTACTTTGATTTTGACTTTTCATTTGGGGACATTGGGACTTAAAGTATTAAAGTAGCTAATATTTCAAATCAAAACCCAGGAAGTTCATATTTTCAAAATTCTTAACAAAGCCTGTTTTAAAAATTTAAGTGCTTATTTCAGAATATTTTAGAGTCTGAAAACACCATTTACCTGGGTTAATTTAATCACTTCTGAACTTTCTAGTAACTGAATTATCAGGTCAGAGAAATTATTAATGTTCTTTTAAATTCTTTTCTTGGATTGTTTTTTTGTCATCAGAAACACCAAATAAAAATATGTGTTTGCACTGCTGATCATAATTCATTCTGAACACACAGGAGGTAACAGGCCAAACTCAGTTTCTGTTTACACTGTCTTAATGCCATGAAGTTGTACTGCTGAAGCTGAGAGACGTTAGCAGTCATACAACAATTTACCTCTGCTGATAAACCTCTTTTAAAAAAGAGTCTCAGGCTCTGAACAATTCTGAAACTGGAGATTTCTGGAATGCGTCTGACGATACATAAGACGTGCATTTTTCAGCACATGGATCATGCATGTGTATGGTTGGGTTCTGTGGTCTGACTGCATTGCACAAGCCTAAGCACACACTTAAACAACTAACCTGCTTTTCCCCCATGGATCTCTTTGTCTGCTCAAAGTCCATGGGTTGTTTCCTCCTGATCGTGAATCTGGCTTGCTTAAATTTTCTGCCATTATTTTGACCAGTAACACTTTCCTATAATGTGGGACTCAAATATTTCTCCGTATGGGAAGGCTATGGGACTCTTAGCTGTCCACATTCATATCATCTCTGCACCCATAGACCCCTTTACCCATCCCACGTACCCTGCAAGAAGAGAGACAGCAGGGCCCAGGGAAAGATTCCCTGAGCAGGAGTTCTTTAAACTCCCTGCTTTGCATGGGCTTGTAGAGCTTTAGAGAGGCAGAATCTTTCAGAAAGCATTATATCTAAGAAAGGGGAAAAAATACAACTATTAAAACGCACATACACTGCTGGCACTGTTGTGACAGCCAGCAGTATCAGCGTCAGTCAATTATCTTCACAAATGCCTCTTGTGCTAATGAGCACTCACAAAAATCACCAGACTTTTCTGGCAAGGAGAAAAGATCAGTTTCATTGCTTGCAGAACTAATTCAGTGTACAAAAGTGAAGGCTCCACCATCACTGCCTCTTTTACTGCTCCTTTTGTAAAGGCTTTTGATGTGCACTGAAGAGATCGGTCTGTGTTTGGGTCTCTTCATCTCCAGTTCATTGCCTGTCATTAACATACATATCCATATGAAAAGTTTGGTAAGTCACTAACAGCTGTCCAGAATGGAGTTTCAGGAAAAAAAGGACCTATTCCTTCTCAAAATGCTGACAATACTATGTAGCCCTTTTTGGCAATGATATACCTAACTTTTTAAAGCCGCCTTTCACTCAAAAAGCAACTAGGCATAATACTACATTCAAACACATAGTGGTTTTCATTTTGAAACAGTCATTTGCTGTATTCAGAAAAGGCCTATAGTTGCCAGAAGCAAAAAGAACTCCATCATTCATTATAAAAAAAAAAAAATAGTTTCTGAGTATAGCTTTTCAGTATCCCAGATAACCTCACATATCCGATTTAACACAGGGGGGAAAAAAGCCCACAGCAGATGCTCCTGATGGCCGTTTCATGCACACCAAGCTCCTGCTCAAAATTATGAGACCTCACAGCTCATGGTCACCAGCAACTGTGAATTTTAGCAATGAAAGAGCACAAAACCATGACCACAGTAGTTTACCACTAAAAGTTAAGGAAAAATATATCTGCTTCTCTTCTGATAGAATTCAAAATCAGCCTGAAAGACTAATTCCACGAAATGTAGATGATATAACTATTAATTGGCATATATCAAATTAGGTAGCGTGTGCTCCTTCCTATATTATATCTAAGTAAGTATCTTAAAGCGAATTTAAAATGGCTTTACAATGTGTTTCATAGAGCATACTCAATAAATTGTGATTTTTAAAATTTTTTTTTCCAAGAAGAGGACTGGAGAAATTTGTCATGATTCTACTTAATTTCCACTGGTATATGTGTGCCTGCCTTTAAGGAGTGATCATAATCTCAAAGTGGACAGACAACAAAAAAAGAACAACATAGTTTTAAAAATAATGAATTAAGAGGTTTTCTCTCCCAATCACTTGGGCTGTAGCTTAGTCATGTCAAACTCAGAAAGAAAACTTTTGATTGATAAACACTTTTCTGTCCCACCCTCTCCCCCCCAACAACCACTCTGGAGTTCATGACCCCAACCCATAATTTACAATACATCGTGCCCAAGGTTTTCTAGGTCTTAGTTTGAAAACCATAGTGGGTGCATCTGTGTCAATTATCAAGGGGTTGACATAGTTTTACAAGCATTTTTATCAGAAGCAAAGTGCCCGGCAGGCTACCGACCACTAATTCTGGAAAGATTTTATTCCTGTACTGATCCTCCCACCATGCAAAACCAGCTTGTGCTGCATAAAACCCAAGACTTTAATCCCACTTGTTGCTTCCTTTTTTTTTCCTCCCCCTTTTCAGAAGCATCTCTCTCTCCCACATCAGTCAATAAAATCTTTAACTCTGCCTATTTTGATCTGAAAATTAAATCTTATTTATTATGCATCCTGTTTGTTGTCTTTGAAGAACTTGAGCATTCATTTAAAGAGGGCCAGAATGACTTCTTAAACACATTTCTCTCTTTGCTGCAATTAAACAAAGTGGAGCTGTGATTAGTCCACCACAGGGGGGAAAGAAAAAGACACCCTTGAATCAAAATGGGGGGACCTGACTGTGCATTATTGTCTCACAATGCAGGAGTTTATTGCTGAAACCTGCTTATCGCCTTGCACTGCAAACCATGGGAACTTCAGTCAGGTGGAAAGTTATTCTCTTCTCTGGCTGAAGCAGCTTTAAGTATCATAAGAACAGCTAAAGCCACTAAAGCTCTTCCTAGTAACTGAGACATTTAGGATAATCTTTATGAGAGTTTTGCATGAGCTTCTGCTTTTTGTTGCAGTTAGAAGTAGAGTTAATGATGAGCTTTCACTGGCTTTTTCTTTCTCTTTTTTTTTAATCTAAGCCAAAAGCGCCTGTTTAAGTTAAGTACCACCTCCCTCCAGCCCTTGGGAAACCACTCAAGAGGGATTTGCTTGGCTCTGTGTGCATGACACATAATGAAAACAATTTTACGCTGTGGAGGGAAGTATCGGGCAATTACTGATGTAACAGCCACCTGCAGAAGCGAGGCCCTCGATGGAGCACTGGGCTGTTCATGAATATTTTATGGTGTGATGTTATTTTGAATGGCTGGGGCAGGTGAAGGGGGCTGAGGATGTAATAAGTAACTCTGCTGGAGACTGTGTCACAGCTCTGTTTCTCTGCAGTGGTCCATAGTGTAACACCAAGAAGAATCCTGACCCTGCATAAGACTATGCAAGGGCAGCTGAGGCTGAGGAAAGATGATGTGACAAGTCATGGTGGGCACCCTTTAAAATCTGTTGTCTAGCGATTTTACACATGATGTCTGGCTTAAAAAGCCCCTGCATCAATCTTGTCCAATTTAATTTGATAAACTAAGTGTGGATAAGGATTAAATGAGAATTTTGTAATGGAGAAAACTTGTTCTTACTCTTTAATCCATGAAAGATCTTATGAGGTAAACCACATAAAAATTTAAGCTGTTCCTGTGGAAAACAGTGTAACTTCTTTGTTTTGGACTTGTTTTAAAATACAGTGTTCTCCTAAGAAGTAGATTCCAAATATACATAATTTTTACTGCCAGCACATATACACATTTTACTCAAAATGGATCACTTCAAAGAAACCGCTTCAGAAAAAAAAGTGGATTTATTTTATGTAATTTATTCCCAGTAGTGAACCTGAAATTCAGGTTTTAAGAGAAGGATGGTGTTTTGCACACATTTGTATTGTTCTCCACAGAGATTTTTTTCATTCCTGGAAGAGGCAGTAAAGAATTAAACTGGACATGATACAATGCAACACGAAGGGGAGATGTTCAAAAGCCTTAAGAATTTGTGAGGATGTTGGCATACAAACAAAACAAAACAAAAAGGAATGAAACTAATAGGACTAAAATATGGAAGGTTTATTTTTACACTTACCTGCAGAAAGTAAAAAAATAATCATAAACAGAGCAGTTGTCTCATATTACATTTATATCAGCAGGATGCATAATAGTCTTTACAATTATTTTTCACCTTGCTTATTATATGCATTCATAGAATATGGTATTTGAAAAGAAAAGCTGAAGAAGGTTTCACTGTAAGCTGCAGAGTGAATAGCTGAGGGATTTTTTTTTAAGAATAGGACGTGTTTAGAAAAAGGACACAAAAGATTTACAGAAACCTTGGACAGAAATTGGCAATGAGAACTGAAATCTGGAAGAGCGGCTGAGAAGGAAAATGTAGCTTACCATACACTGAAAATAATGTGTGACAACACAGGAATTCCCAGAGTGACAATTGGAAGATTATAACTATACTCTTTAATTTTTGTAAGAGGTAGTTTTGCAGATACGCTCATAACATTTCATAACATTAATTTATAGCTTGCACCAGTAAGAAAAAATACAATGTTATGTTAATTTTCTATTCTAATGCCACCTTCCTAACAGAATACTGAAGTTGTGCTGCTTGAGATAGTCAAGATGGTTGTCTATCGATGTTTGTATCACAAAGACTGCAAAAGTAGCCTGACTAGGATGATGGTATATTGCACAATTCAAGCCATGATTTGCTCTAAGATTTCCTGGCTAATTATCTACAATCTGATCTAATCAATCAACATCAGCATTAAATAGCCAGTGAATAACACACCAAACAGAATAAAACATGCTGGAGTGTTTATCCTAGATTCTCTCACTGAAATGCTGAGATATTCTTCTTCCAACACAAAATAAATATCCATTGAATGAAAAAAACAGTAAAAGAACATTAGGCACCTCTGTCAATAGCCTCTCCTCTTGCTCTGTACCTCTGCATGGAAATTTAAGATAAACACAATAAGAAAAATCAAAAAATATTGTTACAGAATCAATTACATTTAAGACTAAAAAAGTGTCCAATAAAGAATGTGCTGATTCAGCTCCAGAATAAATGTTAAAGGTGCTGTGTTTTAGCAATTTTATGTAGACTGAATTGTAAAACAGCAAACACGCAGTAAATTTTGGATACTTATAATTAGATTTTCAACTTAAGAGAAGTTAAGCTCTGTATGTAAACGGCATTATTCAAAAGCTTGTCTTGAAAAAGAAAATTGCTGTTTGACAATTCTATAGAATATTCAAGAAAGGTAATTATACTGCAGTGGCTGTTAAAGACGCAGGTGTTGAATATAGTCACTGCTTCAGATTTTACAGAAAACTATAGAACATGAAGAGAAAGGAGACAATAACATTAGCATGGTGAAATATTCACCTCTGCAAGAGGAGTTTATATTATCTTTCTTTATAGATATACAGAAACTATGGACTAGCCCTCTTTCACCCACTTAGGTTTTTAGGTTATTTGAACCCTTTCCACTTTCTAGACTAAAAAAGAGGAAAAGCACAACATAGAGAAGGCCCTGATGTAAAATTCACCCAGCCAAAGACACAAGTGAAATGAAAATGGCAAGAAACCAGACTGCCTCGTTTTTTAATGAAAGGCCACATAATTAATCTGGAAAACAAAAGTGATTGACTAGCACCAGTGTGAAAGAAATGTACTGACTGACCCCCAGCGACTACACAAGTGCTCTGTGTCACTGTTGATCCACAGCTAACTGCTTTCTGAATTGCCTGTCCTTTGATACAATGCACCACTCAGAGAAGCAGGCTAAAAATAAGTTCATTATTAGAGTTACACTTTTAATTAAGATGTTAGAACAATCAACAAGCCCACATGAAACCAGAAGAGATGACATTTGGAAATATCAAACCTTGTTAAGGGGTGCACTGTTATTATCAGTCCTTACATTCAAATAGCAAAGGAAAAATTCATCTGCTGGATAAAGGATGCCTTTCATCCAGCTCTTAGAGCCAGGTTTACATATGGACTTGCATGTGGTGACTCTTGACTATTCTTCACTTCAAAGTGCTCCATGCCAGGGGCAGAAAACACAAGACCAATTTCAGAGCCTCAGTTTCTTAAGCAGGCACCTAGGAGATGCTACAACCCTGCATGGGCCACAGCCTCAGGAAACTAGCAAAAAAGTCCACTTTTCCTACAGATCCAGGGGCCAGGCTGCCCTTGTTGAGCAGCAACGTTGCACAGTGCTGCAAGGGGCCAGTCCCCTGCCCTCCTGGTATCCAGGTTCTCTCTGTGGAAAAGACAACATGGTTAACACAAGCAAACGCCATGTTTTGTCGTGGTTAGAGCGCTTTCATGGGAAGCAAATCCCAGATCCCAGCCAGCTCAAATTCATTTCCTGCAGTGCTGAAACTGCCCAAGCAGCCAACTGATAGTCAAACTATATTCTGAGCTCTTTGAGGAGACAAGGATACAAAAGCCAATAGTGAGCAAAAAAAAACGAAAGGGAAAAGGCAAAACCAGAGGGAACAGGTATTTCTGCTTGGACTGGGAAAGAGAGCAAAATAATTGGGTTACAAACAGGCTTAAAGAAGAGATGAGCACTGAGATAATAAGAGATATATAGATCTTCTTCTACAGAATTCTGTGAATGTCCAAGTGTTTCTGGAATTCTGTGAATGTCCAAAGTTTCATATAGATACCTAAATTGTCCTTACATTGCAGCCGCTTTAAGTGCTTGAGGCCCAGGCTTGCTTATTTTTCTTGGGAAAATTACCAAAAAAGTTAATGAATTAACAAGGATGTGTTCACCTTGCAAATCAAGCTATGAATTTGTTAGAGATGTTTTCAGCTGATGAGACAGCTTCAGGCATCTTCAGTTGAAGACCCCATGAGAGGATGAAGCATTTTCATTACATACATTGCTCCAATAAGTTTCTCTATGGTCATACTTCTAGGCAATACAGTCACCTATGTCATCATGGTAATGGAATGGTGCCAGCCCTGAGATGAATTTGCTGAAAGCACCAGCTTCTCTGAACAGTACAAATAAGCAAGTACTTCAGAGAAGACACCCTGGGAAAAACAGAGAATGTAAATTAATGGTAATGGCAGCAAATTTCATTATTATCCCATGCTAAATGTTCAATGGGATCTCATCTGGGATAAGAATAGCTTCTTTTATTGCTAGGAATGTAACTGAACAGGCTAAAAGGCTCCTGAGGTGACTTCTAATACTTTTCAAATCCAGGAATATACACCTAGCACACCAGCTCAAAAATGGGCAAATGGTCCACAGGACACGGCTGTAAGCATGTTAAAGAGAAGCTTTATTCTTCTTAGACTTTTGCGATTTCCTAATGAAAAAATCTATAAAAATATGTAAATAAGGTGGGGTCTGGGCCTCTCTTTTCTATCAAGAAACATCTTCAATCAAAAGAATCAGGCTTAACTTAATGGCCACCATTACCAGTCCTCTTCACACTGCTCTATTTGCATCAGCCATCACTACAGAAGGCAAAGGTGAAGGGATGTTTTAGCTACATGCAAGAATTATTATATACCTTGACCTGATTAAAAGATTCTGATCACATAAAAATATTGTAGATCTAAGTTTTATATTATTTTTTCCAAGCATGAGGTAGGTTTATGTCACAGAGGTAGGACATACTTGTAGGAATAGGACTGTGGGAACCAGGATGATAAATACAGTAACTAGAGATCTCTGTTTGCTCACGTACTGAGCATCAATGTAAAATTGCAGTTGCTGTGAAGTCGCTTGGGTGCCTCAGTTATGACGGAAAACTTCGCTTCTCCAAAGTGTGGAGGGGTCCTGCAGAGGCTTTAGAAGGCACAAAAGGCATGCTCCTTCTCCAAAAAATACTTATTTGTACTACCACATGCCCTTTGAAATCAACTGGAAATTAAGCACCTTAGTAACACTGATAACATATCACATGCAGCCTTAATAAGTCTGGAGAAAGGTAGGAAATGGAGAATCAAAAGATTTATTTCAGAACAAATCTAGGGAAGCTTCTTGGCACTGGAGAACAATTATTCTGCACAGAAGAGAGATTTTTCTATTCATAAAACTGAAAAGTAAAATCTGAAAAAAAAAAAATTATGTAGACTGTGGGAGAATTAGAAATACATTTTCTTGTGGAGAAAAGAATGCCAAAAATGACTAAATGTGCTTGGCACTGATGTTGATAAGTAAGAACATGACTTTTGTGAAGTGGGAGTGAAGTAAGTTTCACAAGTAGTGAAAACCCCACTGGTGATAAGGGTCACTGGTCATATTTCAGGTAAGCCACTTCTTCCCTGTTTAATTTTATTACCACTTTGTAGAAAAGGCTTTTTCAAAAGATACTTAGTTTAAGCTCACTATATTAAAGCATGTATTTCTGATTTTCTTGCCTTTTCATATACTTATAGTACATATATACATAAGTACATATTACATACACTTAAGGACATTTTACTACCTAAAATCTTTCCCTGTACCTGCCAAAGCAGACATCTTGAACAGTCAGACAAGAAATGGCATGGTTCTAGTTCCATAGAGGTCCTGCTTCTGGAGTACAGATGGCCCATTGCTCTGGCAGGGGTGAAACAGGACCTGGTACTCACAACAATGACCCTGCAGCATGTCACGGTTTACATGGTCTCTTGTACAGGCAGCTCTAGTTGAGAAACAAGGTGGATTGTAGGGTTGCTCCTGTGATTACTGTCCTGCTTTACAAAGGGGGAGAATTCTGGGTTTTTGCATGAGTGGAAAGAAGGGTAAAGCTAATTTCCAGCCACCATTGAAGGTGGCTTGTTTTAGAAAAAAAACAGCTCCTGTCAGCAAGGAGGAGCAGAATGCAAGGATCAAAGGAGACACTGGCAGGGCTTTGATATGTTTTTAGAATGCCTAATTTTCCTAGGCAAATCCTTCAGGACTTCAACAGCAACATCAAGACAGAAATTACAGAAGCAATAAAATGAGGACAGAGAAGGAAATCTCTCAGTAATACATTTTTATCCCTATTTTGATATTTCATAAAAGGACTTGCAATCATTAAATTATGTAAGTACCCTCTCTGGGTTTGGTTGATCAATAAGGGTCTCCTGATGAGTTCTAGGTGAAGTAGTGTTGGGTGCCTAAGTGATGGCAAGAGAGCAGATGAGTATCAGAAAGTGATTGCGAAGATGCCTTTGAAGGACACCAGTGCAGATATTCTCTCTTTTTCATGTATTTCATAGAACAGAGAAAGAATCAGATGTCTTGGAAAGCACATTTCAGACAAGTATTCTGACAGCAACCAATAATGTGTGGAAAAGGGTCCAGGCAATAAGGAAAAAGTCTGAGTAAAAATAACCTCCCAAGTCCCTTTCCTCTATTACGTAAAACACCCTTCAAGCAGTGCGCTTGACAGAGGAATTTATTCCCCCACAAAGTTGTTTCTATTTTCATAGAATCAGATGCTGGTTTGGGTTGGAAGGGATGTTAAAGACTATCTAGCTCCAAACTCCCTGCCATGGGCAGGTAAATCTTTTACTAGACCAGGTTACTCAGACCCCCTTCCAGCCTGGTCTTGAACATCTCCAAGGATGGGGCATCCACAACTTCTCAGAGCCACCTGTTCCAGTGCCTCTTCACACCCAGTGTAAGAAATTTCTAATCTAAACCGACCCTCCTTCAGCTTCAGGCCATTCTCCCTTGTCCTACCACAACGTGCCCTTGCGAAAAGTTCCTCTCTGCCCTTCTTGTAAGCCCCTTTACATACTTGAACTTACATACTTTCTTTCATTGTTGTCTTTTTCTTAGTGATTTTCCATTTTTATTAAGGACTGACAGCAAAACTACCTGAAACAACAGCTGTGCTTTCAAATGTTGGTGATTCCCAGAAGAGATGGAAAAATGCCTGTGGTCGCTATTTCAGCATATGTGAGGCAAATGTTCAGCACCTTTATTAGGAAGCATGACTACAATTAATTTTGACAATGTTATAGAAAAAAGTGCTATCTCAAATGCTATCTCAAAAGGGTACTGTATGAAGAAGCAAGTGCTTCAAATATGTAAAATATTAATACTGCTGATTTACAGAGAGGCATTTTTTCTCTTTTTGTACCTTGATTTGAATGATAAATTGCAGGTGAAATCTGCTGGAGGCCAGGGACTCAACTGTTTCCCAAGGAGTGTCTAAAACCAAAGTAAGTTGTCTAAGAGAAACCAGCAGAGGTGGCAAGGATGTTATGATGCCTTCATAAAGCCACTAAACCAAGGCCCTCACAATAGCAGTCACTGTTGAAAATACCTCCTTGTTGTAGCAAGCATTGCTTTTGAATTCACAAAATCAAGTCATCTGCTGCTGTTTCAAATCTTCTAGTAGAAAAGGAGATTCATGATACAGTATAAACATGTACATTGATTTACTGCTGCTATTCATATCCAAAAGGATACGGGTTCCAGCCACACCATAGATATATAACCATACAGCAGTTCTGAGGTTTCTTGGGATGGCAAGCACATGCAGCACACATACTGTAAAACATGTTCTCATTAATACTTCTCAGTATGCACAATCATAAAGAACATCAATCTGGTTACATTCTCAGATCAATCCTTCCCCCAGCTGAAGTCAAAGGAAACTAACCTGTTGGTTTCAATAGCACCAGCCTTTTATAAATTTGCAGGCATTTATATGTAAGAAGCATGAATTCATTGTAAGAAGCAATTAATTACTGTTCAAAAAGAGCAGTGAGTCTTTACACCTATGTGCTGTGTTATGCAACGTTGTGATTGGTATACCTATTTCCACTAGTGTTCACAGAACAGCTGGGGATAAATTTCACAGCTTTGAAAATTTATTCCCAGATGTTTAATAACCAAAGTATAAAATTAGATTGAGAATTATTAGATTGTTCAGTACAGTAACAAGCCAGATAATTAATACTGCCATAAACTACATAAACCCTTTCTATGCAGATTTCTAATTGTAACAATAAATCTCATAGATCAATATGACAGACCCAGCTGAATGAACCATGTCAAGGTTCAGATTTTCCTAAACTCACCTTACTATTTTAATGTAAATTCCTAATTTTCTTATTTCTTTTTAAGCTATTGCCACTGGGGCCAAGACCTCAGTTTAAAATCATTTGGATATCCATTTCTTGTAGCTTTTCTCTTGGATCTCTATTCTCCCATCCCAGAGCAACTTGTGTGCCATCTTCCTTTTCAGATATCTATCCCAAATCTATTTGATAGAGATCTAAACATGATTAAACAAAACCTCAAAAAATGTGTGACATTCTATCAGTAACTGACACCTCATTGTAAAGTTGTACAACACCATTTTATTTTCAAAATCAGGTGCAATTCCTATCTAAATAATTTTGCTCAGAACACCAGGACATGGTTGCACTGGCAAAAATTCTGAACCTTTAAGCAACCATATACATGGCTGTGAGACATTAGGTCTCTTAAATTATTACCCCTTTATAAACAGATCCATATCAATAAGCTCTGTGCATCTAACCTCTTTTTATAGTGCTTAAATTAGCTTGATCCAACTTGATTTTCTATTTCCGTGGAGTTAATGGAAGTCTGACTGAAGAGAAACTTAAGGGTCTCATAAACAAATCCTTGGTATAGCTGTAAAAGCATCTCTTTTCTTGTATTTAAGGATGTAGTTAACCCTGTCAAGAATTTTTGTTAAAAAGCAGCTAGCCATCATTTTGATTCTTTTTAACAAACATCTCACTATTGCCAGAGGAAATACAGACTGGTTAAATGTCTTGGCCCAAAGCCTACATCTCTATCACCCTATTTTCTATATTCAGAATTTCAGTATCAACTTTTGGATCAGTTACTGTTTATTTAGTTTAGTCACGGGATGGAAGAACACAACAGGAATTACTACATTCATCCAACAAAATCAGTGGGAATGCTAATTCAAATAATAAAACCAGAACAAGTTTAATTTAAATAAGGTGAATTTGTTTTTTCTTGTAATAGAAGTGTGGTTATTTGTGGTGGATTTTTTCTCCATAAAAATCTATAGATGTTTTTTCTGTTTATGCACTAAACATTTAGATCTAAAGGTAGAACTGATCTCTCTAGAAAAACAAGCTCACAAAATTCATGCTAAGTCCTTCAATTACATACAGGCATGGTTTTAAAAACTTGGTTAAAGGATGTCAAATACTACACTCTGAACCTGCTGTGGGTAAATAAATTTGCAGAGGTTTGATCGTCTGTTGGAAGTATGCACATAGCAGAAGCTCTGGAGAGCAGGCAATCTGGAATATACATGTACTGTCATTTGTTTTGTGCATTATATACATAGCTTTATATATTTACTACATGTATTTATATTATATATTACTATTAAATCCATTCCATCCACTCAACTATAGGTGCATTTTTCAAGGACAGTATAAAAATGTCTACTATGATACAGTTTATAAACTTATTGCTGTATTTCAGTCACATTCAAAATGTGTTTGAAAAATACACTTGCTCAATAATGCTTAGTTGGAGCAATTCAATTTTGATGGAGATTTTCTAACTTGACTCCCAAATTCAGCTGATCTAGATATCTGGCTAGGCGGCATAACCACTATGAAATCCTTTCCTATCACAAATGCTTACTGCCTTTGCAAATAGCTGGCTGTCAGAGGTTTGCAGATTTGTAATTCAGACAACAATCAGATCAGTGTTCATTTAACCCAGAGGCAATTCTGTATCTGGGGCTATTCTCTGCATTTAGTTCGTCATAATTTTCCCCCTAACGTGGAATGTTATTGTCTGGAGGAAGTTTACAGCTTTTTCTGTTTAAAAATCCAGATTACCTTGTTGGGTGGCTTGGAAGATGCAACAGAATACCACATATCCTGTCTCTGCCCTGAAGGGGTTTTGGCCATGACCTCACCTTTGCCTGTTTTCTCAGATATAGCAAAGTCAGTATCTCTGTTAAAATCACGGAATCAGGACTTCCTAGGAACTTGGAGATCGGGCCACGCATGCCAAGTGCAAAGCAGGCATCTGGTTCTCTCCTAGTACACAAGGATGACACAATCCACAGTTTAACCTAAGTACTACAAAAGACACTTTGACAGTGTGTGCCAGTGAAGTGATTTTCTTGCTTTGGATGTTACTGGCCATAGCCTTGTGGTAAGAACAGTAGATTTGGGCAAAAGCTCAATATCTTTTGGAGTGCTACCACCCCTAGTGAGCTATTTTCAAAGTATAAATTTTTTTACATATAACCAGAAGACCTAGGAGTTGACTTATGCCCTTTTCAAGGATAAACGTAGGAGAAGCACATAGAATTTCAGAGTTTAGCTGAGCACACTCAGTTCTAGATACACTGAATGCAATCTTTAAAAGATTTTCTGTGCTTCTCTGAAATTCGAAATTCAGTGAGTACAGGAAAAAGTCCTGAAGGATAATTTTCAGATAAAATGCTACAGACTGCTTGATGAGATCACTGAAACCACCCCTTTAGCTCAGGTGAAGCCTGCTCAACTAGGAAACAGATGGTACAAGGTCTAGTCTCACCAACAGCCTCTCCCTGAAAATTAATTAATTGGCATGTACTGTACTTTTTTAAGGAATGGGAATAAGAGGCTTCATGACTATGCATTAAATGCTTGTTGAAGTCGAGAGGTCCTCTTTTTTAACTACCTCTTTCCCCAATCAACATACCCTAGAAACACATAATGAAGTTGTAATTAAATAGCATTTTAGTTATTGGGAATAGCTGGGGGGTGGGGGGTGGAATATGAAAAATACTTCCTTTTCTTGCCAAAAAGTGTTTACATGTATTTTTTTTTAACTTGATCATTGATAGTCACTGTGTTGTTTGGGCCCTGATATTAACATTGTGAAGTAGAAACAGAAGCATAAAATGACCTGTTACTTATGTTTAGAAGCTATTTCTACACTGAGAGTAGATGTGTAGAAGGGGAAATGACTGCTTAGACATAAAAATAATTTTATATTTCTGTGTAACAGCATCTTATCCTATACTCCTGAGAGTAGCCTATACTCACCTGTTAACTTCAGGATGACTTCTTGTGCATGAGAAGCTTGTGGGACTAAAGTGACAATATATTGTTATTCTTAAGGAACATATGCTCATACTCACGAGCACAGAGCAAGGTAAGTCAGCCCAGAACGGAGCTGTGTCTGCAGCAACCCTGGGTGACTTCAGCTGAAGACTACAGTGGTCAGTTTTAGCACTGCTGCTCCAGTGCAGGCTGTAAAATGTTTAAGGTGAAGCAGCAGAATGGGAGCTGGGAGGGAGTTCAAAACACGTCAAAAAAGTCTTAGTAGACAAAAAAGAAGCAGAGAAAAAGAGAAGAAGTAAATTAATCTTCCTGAAGTATATTACATAAGGGGAAAAGCCTGGTAGTCGTTATTTGCTGTAACAACCCAAGACAAATGAGCAGCCGGTGTGGTAGTTCTGATGAAGGACATGCAAGAAAGACAATGGCTTTCCATTTTTAAGTTAATCAGTACCCAAGTGATGTATTTCTGAAAAATAATAAAATGGATTAATCAGGAGCTAGGGGAAAGAAGAGGGCAGACATTTTATTTCCACCACGTGTAGATGAAATATACATAACATAATAAAGGGCTGCTGTCGACTATCTGCAGGAAGAGCACCTGGAAGATTAAAGCTGTGGACATAACATTAACAAAGTACAGACCACACTGAATTAATGAGCACTGGAGATAGACATTCAGTGGAGTCTTAATTTATTTTCCTTTTCTAGCTCATCCTTTAAGAAAATGACAGTGTCTTCTTATCGATTTTACACTCAGAGATCAATCAGAATTGCCCTGACTCAGACAAAATTTACAGCACTCCCTGACAGTGCCTCGAGCATCTGGGCCTAAACAGACATTACAAGGAAGCAATATATCATGTTTGTATGTAGAGCCTGACATGCTTAAAAATAAGCTAATCTGTAGTGGAATTTCCTTCTTTTTGACAAGTTGTTCTGCCCAGCTCTTCGGCCCCTTGTTATGAATTTCTCTCCTAGCTCTGCTATTAATTATAACATGCACATAGGATTCATGTATTTAGACCCTGAGGGAGGTCATCTGCTCTGCAGTTTTAGATAAAATATAAACTAACAGATCACTCCTACTTAAACAATGTGAAATATCACTCTGATGCGCTCCGTAAAAAAACCTAGAGGTGTTCCGTCAAGAGCTATGATCAATTCTGACAACCCAACAATATCAGAGCTAAATGATGGGCCTCTACATTCCCAAACAGCCCTCCATGGAAATTGCTGTATCCGGAAGCTCTTTTGTGCAAGTAACTAGCTGTATTAAATGCAATAATTATAGAAAAGACACAAGCTGCAATGCTTAGGCAGCAGTTGGCTAAGGTAACTTACTCCTACACTACAATTCTTCTTGTACCTAGGGATTGCCTCCCAGCTGACTTTTTACACTAAAGAAGGAAGAGAGGTCTCTTTCTGGGCTCAAAGGAGAGACCTGTTTTACGAAATGTTTGCTGCATTTCACTTGAAGGAAAGCATCGAGACCAGAGCTGAGAAAGGACTGGCATGTATCTGAGAATGATTGAGGATCAGCAGGTTTTTCTAAATTTAAGTCTGTCATCTCCTTCAGGCAGTGATTTATTGGTCACTTCAGTACCTAAAAGAAGCATTGAGGGACCAAGAGCTAAATTCCCTGTTTAGGGAATGTCCCAAAAGCAGCATATTATTTTGGGTCTTTGTTGTTTTCTTTTTCATCTTTGATCATCCGACAACGTACAGGGTCAAGGGAGGACAGTTCCCTTTAGTCATTACTTATTTTCAATGTATATCAGAATCCTCTGATTCCTTCCCTTTGCTTTCCAGGAGAACTGGGAAGTTCAGCAGGTTGCAGGGTTGAACCACTAATAGTATTAATGGACTTAGCTGGGATGAGTAAGAGTATATCATAAAACATTCCCTTCTCTTGGAACAAGCCCAAGTGCTCCTACACTGCTAAGAGAGAAGACTGTACAGATTCAGTCGCATACACAGGCATTGATTTTAACTTTACTCAGTGAAACAGCTGTTTCTGATCTACAGACTGTACTGCTTTCTTATGTACTAGATGAGGTTTTATTTACACTGGGTATTCAAGTGAGATTATTTTTTTGGCCTGTGAAAACAAGAACAACAACAAAATTATTTTTAGGTAGGTTGAAATGATCCTTGTTGAGCCTGTGACAGGAGACAGGCACAAGAAGAAGCCACAGCGTAAAATTTCAAGACTTCGAACTGCTTTTATTACATCCTAGCTCAGTAAGGGTCCTGCTCACGTGTCACTTGGTTAAAAACTAATAAGCAAAAAAAATATATAAACTCCTCTTATTTATGCATGCAGAACACCTGTAGCCAAAGGTTTGCAAGTACTCATTATAGCAGAGGATTCTGTTGTTTTCCCATGTCCTAATTCTTCATGCTAGTGGAAGTAAAAGCCTGTAATTTTTGAACTCAAAACAAGGTTGAAGAAACAAAACTGATAGCTGACTTGCAATACAAACTCTGATACATAGAAATATGACAACGTGTAGAAAAGCAAATGTTACATGGTTTATTTATGACACCTCAGTATGATTTGCCCTCAAGTACTATGATAGTAAATTACTACAGTTTCAAAAACCAGTTCGACGAACACTGATTTATTTTACATTTTCTCCTTTCCCTTCATTTGTGATTGTCTGACACAGTGGGACCAACCCTCAAGAAATTAGAAAGATATCATCTTGTGAGGGATATTGCACTTATTTTCCCTGCAGGTGTCTTTTTGCCTGATACTGTCTCTGCCTCTTTTAGCCTCTGGTTATCCTCTCTTATAGGACAGTTTCATGCTACCTGAGCACCTGGCTGTTCTCAGCATAAGCTTGGAAAGAAATGAGTATTTTCTCCCAGAATGAGTATAGGGACAAGTTTTAACTAAATCTTTTTTTTTGACTTCTATGTTCACAGACACTAACACAGACATTTGACATGACCAGCAGATTACCTTGTAGAAATGGACACTGAACTGGCCTGGTGTCCTCAGAGACCACAAGCTCTGACTAAAGCCAAGGGCCTGTTTTTAATACAGAAAAATAATTACTGAATAATTCTGCCAACAAAGTCTGGGTTGAGGTTAAACATTTCAAATGCAACTAGTAATCTAGGATGTGTCTGCTTCTGCCAAATTCATCTGAAATCTTTTCAAGGAAACTAATCTCAGACAATCTTGAGTATGCAAGCATAGAAACTCTGTACTGTTCAAAGATACTGTAAATTGTACAGAGCACAAGTCTCCCACTGTATCTCAGGGCTCAGTTCTTGCCTCTGACTCTACCTCAGACTTGTTAGTGTGTCAACAGACAGTTCATTGCTTAACTTTTGAGCTCTAAAAATTGCCTGTCCTAGCTGACCTTCTTCAGCAACCTGTGCAGAGGAATGTTGGACCCTGGAAAGCAATTCCTCCCAACCTCATTTTTGGCCTCCTAGACCAATTCATCCCTTGCTAAAGGCAGTTGTTCAGCTTACAGCCTGTGCAATAAGAGTGACAAGAGGTCTGTCCTGGCAGACACACAAGGAGGAGAGCTCTCTGGTGATGCAGTGCTCCTACAGCTTGAGTCAGGTGAGAGAAATGTATTCACTGGATTCCAGACTCATAGGATCTTTTAAATAGCTGTATGCAAGACTCATAGATACAACCTGGGACAGCAAAGGAAACCATAAAAACCTCATCTGTTGCTGAAAGATTCACTTTCACAGCTAGTTATAAAAAATTTATAATAATTTGCATTTCTAGTGACATCTTCCTAAGCAGCAGATTACATTCTTCATGAAGTTTTAAAGCTATACTCACTAGTAAACCAGAAAACCTACCGTACCCTTCTCCCTTTACAGATGTAATATTTGGTATTTGTTTCTACTTACTTTAATATTTTTTTGTGTATTTTTCTATCTGATCTAATTTCCCAAAGTAAAAAGCTTTTTACCTTAACATTTAAAGAAATGTGTTATTGGGAAAGCATCATATATACTATACAACTTGGTCAAGAATAAACTTAACATTTTAAGCACCTTCTAAAATTTCTGACACAGTAATACATCTCACCTTTTTTGTAAACTGATGGTGTTCAAGGAAGGAATGACAAAGATGTTATGGAATTCCATATTTCATAAAATCTAAATACTGTTAAATATGATAAGATCCTGAGAGAAATAATAGTTACTGCTACAGCATGTAGAACACACAATGGAAAAGTTTACCTTTCAATATACACATAATCTGTGTCAGAATCTCTTCACTAGTAAAGGAAGGAATAGATCTTCTCATATCTTCTCATACCAGGTAGAACCCTGTGTGTTTTCACTAGTCATGCAGTGAATAACAGGTGGCATTGCTGTTGCTGTGCTCTCTGGGGTGTTCTGCCGTGCAAGCGACTGTCATTTCAGTTTACAGTTCAAATGCAACAACAGACCTTAGGCGGAGCATATGTGCAGCTATTCATCAAAACTTTTCTTTAATACCCCAGTGAATTTCACCTGCCACCTGCAAAAAAATGAATATTTCTGGCTGAGTTGCAATAAGTGCAGCATCTCACACATCCTATTTCTTCCATATACCTAAACTAGCTGTAGGGCACATCACGCAAGACACACCACATCAACCACACCAAAATATAGAAAATTGTGAAAAGCATCTCAGTATTTGCTCATTCTGGAGAAATCTCAGCATGCCCAAAGCACAAGGTCAGAGCCAGAAGCACTGGAGTAGTTTCGCCATGAAGGCTGTTGTACTTTCAAGAAAGGTCACAGCTCACCAGGAGCTCTCCACACCCTACAGCAACTACTGAACAAGGAGGAAGAGAGCTCAAATCACCAGCCTTTCAGACCAGGGTGTTAATCACTACTGCTGCTGGGATTATTTACTAAGTACATTATGTAGATTTGCACTAGAATTCCCATTAAATTCCAGGAATTCTTGTTGCTTAACTTTTTTTTTGTCCAGAAGTAAAGGAACATGTGCACTCCTTAACAATTCAAAAGCCAGGAAAATTATCCAAAGGAAATTACAGCATGTTTAAAAAATGTGGACTTTCATCTGTTGACCTCCTATAATGTCTTTGCTGAAATGTAGTTTAATTGATCAAGATACATTTAGTGTAAATTCATTGAAATGATGAATTTCATTTTCTGAGATCCTGAGGGGATGTGTAGGCAAAATCAGAGTCAATCTATAGGACCACAATACAGCAACACAAAGAAATTAAAGCGTATTTCTAGATTCATCAATAATTTGAGAGCTCTGAATAAAGTTATTAAATACTCTACAAACTCTTAGCTCTCTCTTATGAAGAGGGATGTTGAAGGTGGATTAAGACAGAAAAATCATTATGGTTAAACCCTTAGTAATATCAATGTTAATATGTGTTAATGGTAGGAATAGACAATTCCTGATAAATTTTAGAGGGGAATGTGTCCCATCAGACTGATCTGCTCACACCTAGACCCGCTCCTCTGAAACTGTGAGCAACAACAAAGTTTCCCACTCAGCTGTAGTGGGTTGCAAACAATGTATCAGCATGAATATTTAGTTCATAAATCTGAGCAAAATTCTTTCAAACTGAATATATGCAATGAACTTAGTGCTACTAAAACCAAATCATAAAAACAGTAATAGCAAACTTTCAGGAATTTCAATGGATGCCACCTTAATCACAGCATAATCTGATTTTGAAATAGAAACTTTCATGCAACAGGAAACATACTAATTTATGCGCTGAAAGGGCTAAGAAGCCTTTATCCAGTATGGCTGCTCCAGCTCGTATGATACTTCCTCTTTAAAAGGACGAACATGTGCATTGACAGAACCTGTGGCAACTCCCCAAAGAGCACTATAAGGTCAGAAGACTTTACTGAAAGAATATATATGACATTGCAGAATATCTCTCAAAGGAACACAGATTCTTGCGACTGGAGACACTGATGGAGTGACCGCAGTAGTTTGCAAAATCAAAGAGATATTTCTACCTTTGTTCCTGTAGACCCCCACTTCAGCAAAGGGGAAGGTACTATGGCCAGTAAGTAGAAAGGCAGTGAATCAAAAATTAATTTCTCGGTTTCCCAACGCTTTGTAAACTTGCTTGCCTATCAACCATAATCTATTCATCATTTATGCACAGAACCTGAAGAACCACTAGTAAAACCAGAATATGAAGCACAGAAAGCACCTTTCAAAAAATTTCACCAAGGATCAAAACATACTTCCTAGATACTACAGGTTTTACTCAGGTTTTCTTCTAGTCTTCTTCCAACTGTGCTAAACTGAGCACCTCTGGATGTGCTATTGCAACTTTATTTTGATCAAAGATACATCTTTCCTCCTCAGCTAGTGAAAAGGTTCAAAGGCATCCAGCCTCACCTTACAAGGGAAGAACCTTTGGTAAATGGTTGCAAATGAGCTGGTTTGAAAAACAAACTTGGGTGAAACCACACATAGGAATATGCCACTCTTAAAAATCTGAAAGCAGGCAAAAAATCAGCCAGCGACTGACCTTGGATTACAACCGCGAGGTCTCAGTGAGAACGTGGTGGAAGTGAATGCAAGGAGGAACTGAGTCGTAGATGGAATGGAAGGGGCGGGGCCCAAACAGCAGCCACATCTAAATGGAAACCTCATAGAATCAGCTCTCAGGCTGTGGCTGCTTTAAGTGGGCAGACCCCAAAAAGGCACGTGCAAAAGTCCGTGTACAAAGGGCAGGTGTACAATTATATGGATAGGTTAACTGCAGTAAGAATTAGTTTCAAGATGGCCTGTTAAGGACAACATTGTATTGTTAAAGCATTTCTAAAGTATAACTGATTCTATTTCTAAGCAAAACACAATATATTTAGGTATTTAATTTGCTTCCTTGACTCCCACTGCTATAAGTTCAAAACTAGAACATTTGAATGAGTAGGTGTTCCAATACTGTGACTCTAAGACACTGTTGCAGACCTGAGGCAAATCTGGGAGCACAGGGATGGGAAATAATCCAGCTCAAAAAATCAGAGTACATGATTTGTCCAGACAACTGCACAGTTCATCATTTCATCTATTCACTACACCAGGTCTCTTATCATTCTAGTTAATTTAAGAAATAAAATTTTATCTTAGGTAAGATAAAAAGAAAAAAATGAAGCTGCGAGAAACAATTGCTTTTATCAGTGGTCAGAATAAGCATGAGAGGTTGCCTGGTCCAGGACAGTAAAATTCTCCTGCTTCCTTCCATGGAAGGGAGTATCACCAGACAGCACCTTGCAGGGAGGCTGCAGGCACTGAATTGTCAACACAGCTGCAGGGGTTTTTCCTCGTCTTTCCTTTTTCTTTGAAGGTTTATAAATCTATTTGAATGGATGAATAGAACATGACAAGAAAAAATAAACTATAGGGAAACAAAGGAGTTTTTAATATTGCTTTCAAGAAAGGTTTCCTCTTTCATTCGCTGCAGAAATTCCAGGTACTCTGTGTGAGCATAGTTTTGGTTGGGTTTTTTTGTTTGTTTGTTTTACAATAATCATATTTTTCCTTTGTTCTATTTTCTAAGTTAGAAAACAAAACTTCAATTTTCAGGCATAGCTGTTGCACCATAGCAGACTGAAGTCACCTGCAAAGATGCTACTAAAGATTGTTAACTAGATCGATGTTACCTCTTCATCTGCAGAACTTTGTAACATGGAGTTTACGTAGGGTCTCAAATGCAGAAGTGTGGGCAATGGTGACTATCAGACTTAAAATAAGGTAGGAATGTAATTATAGAGTAGTAATGGATACCACAAGAAGAAGTCATAGCAGGCTAATGTGATAACTTACTGTAACATCCAATGAGTAGGAATACTAAAAGTTCTGTTTTAAAATGGTATTAGTGGTATATTAGGCTAACATGATATGACAAAAAAATTGCAAACAAAATACTATAATTTAGTCTAGGGCATAAATGTGAGGGAATAAAACCAAATATTGTCATAGAGAAATACCCTCTTCATTTAGAGAAACGTGGAAATTTTGTGATAGAATTTGCTGTCGTGTCATACTGATAAAGTTCAGGAGAGATTACATATTGCTATGTGAATTGTAAATTAGTACAAATGATATCTTATATCCACATATCATTTTTAGTCCAAGGGATATCAAAGACCTTTGCAAACTTAAAGAGACATACAAAACAATGCCTCCATGTGTATCATCAGCCTCTAACCTGCAACTGAATAGATTGCCCAATAGTTCCCAAATTCTTGTTTAACCACAATTTTATCCAGTTGCTGATGGCATGACTACATAGAGTGATTGTCTTTTAGAAGACAGTTTTTCTCAGGAAAATGAAGTCCCTCTAGGCTCTGTATCAACCAAGTTCAGAAGAAGCTCCCATTTGCATGAAATAACTGGTAAAAGCTGTATAGTCATGTAAAAACCCCCACATTCATTTACAAAAACAGCATACAGATACTCTCTGTAATATTGAGGTACAACTTTATTCTGAATACACTAATCACAGGATCATAGAATTACAGAATGTTTTGGGTTGGAAGGCACCTTAAAGATCAGCTAGTTCCAACTCACCCCCACCATGGGCAGGGACACCTTTCACTAGACCAGGTTGCTCAGAACTCCATCCATCCAGGTCTTGGACACTGCCAGGGATAGGGCATTCACAGCTTCTCAGGGTAACCCTCTCGGTGTGCCAGTGCCTCACCACTTTCTCAGAGAAGAATTTTTTTTCTAATAACATTATTTAGACACAACAAAAAGTCTGAATACAAGTTGTTGTTTGACTCTTGTCACCCACACTTAGTTCAAACTTCAGTGATGTGCCCACTTACCTTTTTGAGTAATAAACAACCAAGGACACTTCCAAGCCAGTTTCTGCTAAATTCAGCTTAGAAATATTCATCACAGAGCTTATGCTGCCAAATTTTGACTCATTGTCAAGTAACATGAAAAACAAAACATACATAATATATACATACACACAAATACACAGGTATTTTAAAAATGGATAGGTTTCATCAGGCATTCATTTATTAGCTCATCAAGGCTTAATGACATTCACCAAAAAATGGCTAAAGAGGTATGTAAGAGGTATGTATTCCTCTCTGAATGCAAGCCTCATGGATTTCTGTAGCTTTCAAACCAGCAGCAAAATTCTGTCCCCTAATTTTACAATTATTTTATTATATTTATGCACAATGAAGAGACTAAGTAACCAGAATTATTTGTCTATAGGATTTAAAATCCTACGGATAACATATGCAACATATAAGTGCAGTAGGGCAGTGGTTCCTGAGGGTTCAGCAACGAATGTATTAATTTAAAATTTTATTCAGGACAACAGTGTGGTCACGGACCACAGTATTAACTTGCAGTGACTATGATAACATTATCCCATTTATAGCACTGAAGGCAAAGAGTCAACACTGAAATCAATGCAACAACTAAGCCTTAAAGAACACTTTCAACAAAGAACTAACAGGGAGCTGTGGACAAGATTACAGAGTACTTCCTTGTTTCAGTTCAGCCGCTTTACACTATCTGGAATTTTCCATTTTATAATACAGACACAGACTTCATTTTGTGTCATGAAACATTTTCACCGTGTTTCACCATCAATGCAAAATGTCTACAGCAAGTCCCTTGAATTTTCTGTCATTTTTTCTATGCCCATTATAACTTTCAAAACCCTTCAACACATTCTTCTCTGTACTTCCCACTGAATTAGCTACTACTTCTGTTATTTTGATGCTTTACTGAATCTGCACTGCCCCATCCCAAAGCCATGACCTCCCTTTGCAGCTACACTGTTCTCACTGCACCAAGTTGAAAGTCCCTCCTCACCTTTGGGCTCCATCAGTGCCAGCTTTCTTTGGCTACTGATTCACTTCTTTGCATCAGTAATACCAGGTTTGAATGTCTACTTATTCACTGCTGCCACATCATGGAGTTGCTTTCTGAAGAACAGAACTCCATTCTGAGGTGAAGCCATCATCCTTGCTATCGGCACTTAGGGTGCCCGTACGACGCTCGCAGAGTAAATTGAGGGAGGGTGTACCTGACAATTTGTATGTTCTATAAACACACATATGGGAAGAAGTTCCAAATATTTTATTCCTGGATTTCTCTCTTTCAGTTATTTCCCCCACTTAAGTTTTTCTGGTTAAAAAAACCCTTTAATTTTTTATTGGGGCAATCTGCATTGCTGTATTCTTACCATCTACAAAGGCAGTGGTATGGGTACCTTCTTCTCTCTCTTCCCACAAAAACTCTAAGTGAATTAGAGCTGGGAGAATATCTGTGTATGTGCACACACACTGTGTTTATACATGCAATGACATACACATGGAGATCAATAGTACTTCAGGCTGGCTTACATGAAATGGGTATAGAACAGAAACTCAAATGTGTAAGTGACTTCTGCCATTTTCTAAAGTAGAGAAAATGAAGTTTTTTCACTGTTTTGAATTATAATCACACTGCCATACAGTAGATTTCAGTGATGTTTTACTCTTACAAATAAAAAAAAGGGTATACAACTGGGGAAACATTGCTTTACTGAAGAGCACAGCTGTAACTAAATCACTGCACCACAACAAAAATACTAAAATCCTCAGAAACCTTGACCAGAAGATGTTGATTTTTTTAATTGGCAAAAGAATAAAGAACAAAGAGTAAAATAAATCCTTTCAATTTTTTGTCATTGCAACAGAATTCTTAACTGTAGGGGGTAGAACGATGCATCCATTTGCACTTACACTACCATATTAGGGAATGACTAAATTACTTGTCGAGCCCTTTCCATGTCGCCACTTATGAGTAACGATATAATTTCCTAAATCATATAAATAAATACACAAAGTAAGCCCTTGGAATTCTGTATTTTTTTTTTTATCCTGAATTATAAAAAATAAATGAGAATGGTCATTTTATAGAATTCAATTTTATTGTCAGCACAGGAACACATTCAAACATTTGCATCCTATTATTGCTGAAACCAAAACCAAACTGGATAATATGCACCTTGTGAATTATGTTCTTTCAGTATATCTGTATTTACCAGACAAATAGCTGCAATCCCTGTTCTAGTGGAAGGAAACGGTAACATTTACCTTTATTTATACTGCCCACAGTATTTCAAAATATTTTATGCCTGAATATCTGGAAAAGCTAACTCTTTAAAAACACATTTTGTAAAGTTATGGTGATTTGAATTATCATAGAAGCTAAGATTTTGTATATTTATTTCCATGTCTTAAAAAGGCATCTCATATTATTAGTGAAGATAATGTATGTGTCAAAAAAGAGGCATCAAAAGCACTTCCTGTGCACTTGACAGGGTGACAAAATATTTCTCCTATCCTTTCCTAATTGAGCTGCTGTACAAAGGGAGACATTATGATAATATTAATAATAGTTACATGGATATTTGTAGGTACTGTGTAACCCTTCAGTCCATTTTCCCAGACAATGGTGACTACAAAAAGGCTTCAAAATAGAACATCACACAATATGAATGCCACTTTTTTCTATCTTACATTTTAAAAACATCATTGAAATCAGAAAGTTCATTTACAAAGGACTGGCAGTTGCAATCACAGCAATAATGTAGTGCTGAGAAAAAAAGGGTAATTGGTTTGGTAAAGATCGCTTTCCATTACACCATAAAGCACTACACAATAGGAAAGGTCGCCAATTAAGCAATCATGAATACCAAGTACTGAAGCTGATGAAAATAGGGCAGTGGTTTAAATAGATTTGCAAGCAATTTACCTTTTCACAATGTTGGCAATCTGATGCAATTTGCTTGCAATTTTGTCTGCTTTCAGTAGCACTCGAAGCTGACACTACACAGACCAAATGGCAAAGAGGCCTGCATAGAAAATGTAAAACTATCTTGGCTGCATCAGGGAACCAGAATGGTGGTTCATCAGGAAAATTACAACAATTAACATAAGTGCTGCAAAAATCAACACTTTAAATGTCACACTCACTAGTCTGTCCAAAGACTGTAAAAGTACCATCTCCATTGCTGGACTAACAGTAAATATGAAGCAATCACCAACAAGCCTTGAGGCTGATGGCTTTACAATTGATGTGACATTCTCTGAGTGACAAAATAGCCTTTCGTTTTACAAAAGTAAGTATTTTTCTTCTTCAGATTTAACCTGGATTATGTCAACCCAAATCTTATATTTAATTTTTTTTCAACTCTTCCTCCAACAAAACTGTTCTTAACTTGAGTGTGTTCTCTACTTGTTTTGATGTTCTAAAAGACTTTTTGTTTCAGGGAATTGGATCCAAACTGATAAAACTCAAATATCAATCCATTATTTTTCAATGTAAATTATACTTAAGATTTATATCAAAATGTGTTCGCTGCATGAGATGATGCATTTGTGATTAGGGCTTGGTTTATAGTTTAGGGAAGGGAGCCCCAAAAGGTAACTGTAGGTATTCCCTCAGGTTTTGGTGCAGAACACCGGATATCTTTACACATCTCTATCAATGTAAGCCCAACAAATGTGAAAGATGACTTTTGAAGTAATTGAGATCCCATGTAATGGCTCCCATATTAAAGACAGATATAAATTTGTCAATTTGTGAGGGAGAGTTGACTTATGGTGTGTATTTAATGATTTATTCTTTTTTAGCAGGCTGCAGCACTGAATAAAACAGCAGTTCTCTCTCTCTGGGATCACACAGGAGAGCAACAACTTTTTCTGTAACATCACATTCTGAAAGTAATGCATGTCCTTTGTCAGATTTTTGATCCCAAAACTTTATTAAGAGACCCATTTATGGTCTGATTCAAAATATAGTCAGGTTGGTGGAAGTTCAGACATCTAGGACCTGTCATTCTGAAAATTAGCAAGATTGCAAGAACCTGAATACTTTAACTTTTCTTTTTTTTCCCAGAGCTCAACAAATACATGTTGATGGCTCAAGCATTGTTAGCTCCTGGAGTCATCATTTTTATGTCATGCATGCAGTCAGGAATGGCTGAGCCCATGAACTACCCTGGGCATTGCTGTTTCATGACAGGACCGTTACCATGCGGCATCCTGAGCTGCAGCAGATACATTAACTACACAGTTTATATTCATTTAAATGACTTGCCTTGAACAGCACCACTCAGTTGATAAGGATTGGTAGCACTAGAAAGCATTTCACAGCATCTTCAATGGTGTAACACCTCCAGTGAACAATGGTCACCAATCTTTTGTTGCCTTTATCAAAAGGAAGAGGAGTGCCATGCACACTTTTGAATGGCATTAGATGCTTGGTTAAATACAACACAAGTGCAAATGTTAGGTAAGAAATGTGAGAGATCCTTACTTTTCCTTTGATGTGTTTCAAATATCCCACCAGACATCTGTTAGATTTTTTACTCCAATTTGATGAATATTTTGACCAAAAGAAAGCAGATTAAGTATTGCAGTCAGAATTTCATGCAAAACCATTGATTTCTATAGAACAATAAGTAACAGATAAGGACAACAGAACAAATACATATTTCAACTACTCAAAGGGTTCTGCTGCTATTGCAAATGCCTTTCAGTTGAACCTTCCTCTTACAGGCTTCCCCCAGTGCCAATCCCTCACCAAGGCTACAGATACAATTGCAGTTCTAAAGAAGTTTAATTCCAGTCTATTGCTGCTTAGAAGCAAGACTCCACTCGATTCATTTTGGCTCCCAGTTTTTTAATTTCCTATTTGTTTGCCTTTTACAATATTCTCCTTTACTGTCTTTGTCCCATCCACACAATGTGACAGTAGCTTGGCATATGACAATCAATGTCAGCACTTTCCTTTTTGCACTATTCCCTATCTTTCATGTACTTCATCATCCTAACTTCAAAAACTTTGTGAATGTTCAACACGCTTCATTGCCAAATATGTTCCACTAAGGGCAATAAAGTGTCACTTCCAGCTAAAGGAATGCTACTGGGAGAGAAATCCTAACTGCAGTTATTATCTGAATATAAATTGCACCTTCATTACTCTTTCATCTGCTACTTTACCATCCCTGTCTGGCTGGTACTTGTACACATGAACACTATCACATTTATTTGTCTGCCTTTCTAATGTACATCACACTTATCAGTTGGATTGTTCCTTTTGAATTACGGTGTGTTCTTTTCTAATGCTTCAACAGGGCAGCAATACTGACCACCATAAACAGACGTGCATATATATATATATATATATATCCATGGCTGAAGATGCATTTTTCACTGCAAGTTTTGAAAAACAACTGCTCTTTCTTTAGCTACAAATTCAAAAGTTGAAACACTTACAACCAACTTTAACTGCATCTCAGTTATGCCTAGAAACTTCCTTCAGTAACTGTTGTTATAGACACCATTTAATGTGAATGTCAATGTTCCATAGTAATTTAAAGATCAGTGAGCTTCCACTGCAGCAATATTTGAAGCAATACAAGAAAAAAATACCTGGAGCCCATTTTAAACTGACATGAGCTGAAGTATGGAGACGATTCTCACATCTTTTATAGCCCTTCATTCATAATTATCTATACTCTGTCTGGTCTCTTCTGGGGCTCTGAGACAAACCAAGAGGGGAGAGTCAAGAGAAGATCTGTACTACCAGTAAACTCAGGAATCAAGCTGAAGGGCTCCACACCAATTCTTTTGGTGCCAAGCAGCAGAGATATTTTTCTTTCCAAGAGGATACAGGAGTGAGAGGTGATGACACATTTCTGCCCCCCAGGGATGGCTGGTTAGAAATTATGCAACTCTAAATTTTCACCTTTCAGCCCCCTGCATATGACTACATAATAAAGAAGATAATTCCTTTTACAATATTTTAAAATAATCCTTATGGACCAGTTGCTAGTCAGGTAACAGTCTAAAAATTCACAATTGAAATTAAAGGAGTTGACCCTAATCTGAAATTATACGAATGAGGATGATTTACTCTGCCACTAATCAATCTATTACACATTTTAATACTTTGTTTTTTCATGCCTGCAAACATTAGGGGATGAAGAAAACCATGATCTTTGACTGAGGACTGAACTAGGTTTTGGAAATTGTGAGCTTAAAAAGCCAAAGAAATTAATTTAACAAATATGAGTTTCTCAGCTTGGCTTTAATCTTTGCTGTTGGGACTCAGGGAAAAGTCAGTAATGAAAACACAATTTATTTTCATTGAATAGGACTAGGTTCTAAATCAATGTTAAGCTTGTGGATCTTCTTTAATAGAGTTACAAAAACTTATCCATCCGAGGAACTGCTATTTTGTATTTAGCTGATACCTATGTAATAGAACTGCTGCATTAAATAAAGAAACTTAGTACCCTTAATGAATATTTCTACCATTAATAGTAATAAGATCTCTGTATCTATACAAAATAAAGCATTATTAAAAACAAATTAGCAAACCCCTGCAAATATAGTAAAAATTGTTGGAACCCCAAGCTAAAGGCTATACATCTAGTATGGAACTTTAAATACATATATGCATATATGTACACACTACATGAGGTGTATCGTGTCTGTACTTGTTCCAGTATAGAGATGCCGAACTATCAATAGCAGAGAACACTGTTTTCATGAGATTTCTTCAATTCTTTGCCACGTTTCATACTCAACCCAAAATACCTTTATTTAAAAAATGATAATTTAGAAAAAAAGACAAATTTGTCAGCCCATTATTAATTTTCTTTCAGTCACCTCAAAGTGTTGGCTTTAGCAGAATGAAAAGTCTACATATTTAGTGAGTGCATTAGGATTAGAAAAATATATAGACCTCAGCCTGACTGCTAGGACTGCTTTATATCAGTTTTTAAGTTTTGTGGGAATAAAAAAATTGCACAGATGGGACTATAACTGACCATAACCTGCTCTATTGTATTTCCAACAATCTCTAATTACAGCAACACACCAGAGGAAGAGATTTGAAAGGGCAGGTGATGGGATAGGAGAGAAACCTGTTTGACTTAAACAGCACAGGATCCCTCACCATCAGGGCTGATGTACATCAGCCTGACAGCTAATTAGGGTAGACATGAATTTTTCCAATGTAACAGATGTTCGCTAATCAGGCCAGATTTGGAGCCCTTGCGCCAGCAACATTTCATGCACAATTTAACTATCTAAAAGGAATAAACTACTTAATGCATTGTACTGGAGGCACAGCTGTTTCACAATCAGAAAATTTGCTGTCAAAGATGTTCTCTTTAAAACTGACATGTTTTTATATAACTCTGATGGGGTGTTTATAATGTATTAATAGTTGTCAGTAAGAGCTGCTGTCATCATCAAGAAGTAAAATATTTCTGAAGGTATATTAAAATGAACAGACTCCTTTCTCTTTCCAAAATCTATTTAGATAATTTACTTTGAATGTGGCCTGTTTAATTCTAAATGCACTTTAAACAAAGGGCTTAACATGTATCTTTCAAGTTACATCAACTACAAAATATATGAGTTTACTTTCTGACTAGGAAGTAAAGCTGAAATATCTTTTAGGTATAGTGGAAATTTATTTTATTTGCAAGAAAATCATAAACAGAAAATATACTGTGCTAAAATGATGGGAATGGTTTCCCTTCTCTTCCTAAAAAATAAACCACACGATAGAAAAGTCAGATGAAAAGTATCCACAAGTTATATGGATTCATATAGACCATTACTTAAGAGACCAAGGAAAGAGTATGTGAGATTTTTATTCTTGCATATGAATAGACCAGATCCAGAGGTAAATGAGAAGATCTAAGTCAATTTACTGAAAGCTAAGGATCTTGCATTTTGTATCTAAATTTAAGATACAATATCATCATCTGACTAACATAGCTTCTTTTTAATGGCCTGTTCTTTGCAGTTTTTTGACAATTTTTAACCATGAGAAAAATCAAGTGATGTAACATTTTACAGACTGCTGGAAAAGTTTGGACAAAAGTTGCACATCCTGTAAATTCTAACAGTATGAGATAGAGCACAGAACTGGAAAGAATATGCTGTCCTTGTGATAATGGCATCTAAGCACTGCATGAATGCAGTTCCCAGTGAAGCCAGTTGGACTTGAAGGTCACGAGACACCAAAGCTATCAAGCCTGGCAAAGACGCCTGTGGCTATATACCTGTAAAACCCAGCACTGTTGTAAAGGACAAAGTAAAGGACTTTGTCATAAAGAACAAAGTCTGAACTCTGTTCTCATGAATTTGGGCTCTACTTGCAACCTAATCTTTAATAAGTAATACAGAATAGATAGAGTTAGAATACAAGTGAACAACAGGCAACAGAGTCTGGTTCTTTAGAGAGAAGTCTGAGGCAAAGGACCATCCTTTCCTGGATCCTCAAGTCCAAAGTCTGAATGATGCTGTTCTTACCATCACTGCTCAGGAAATCTGGCTGTATTTTGGGAATCAGAAACTGTGTCAAGGTATTTGTCCAAAAATATCAAGTTTTTGTTAAAGAGGAAGAAGAAGAAGAAGAAGAAGAAGAAGAGGAAGAGGAAGAAGAAGGGGAAGAGGAAGAGGAAGAAGAGGAAGAAGAGGAAGAAGAGAAAGAGGCGAGAAATAACTGAGGTGAATTTTATAAGAAAAGTTGCTAAAAAAAGAGATGCTAAGAGTTTCTGAGAGTCAAGGACAAAAAAAACCTTAAATAAACAGCAGGTATTGACTGTGACAAAATACTGGGATAGATGAGGACATTCAGTAAAGAGGAAATGTCCAAAGAGTCAAGCATGATTTTAAGAGCTTTCACAAACATAAACAGAGACAGAAATTAGGATGGAAACAAAACTAGTGATTCCAAGTGAGTGATGATTCAATAAGAATATTGTTAATAATTTTTTTTTAGAAAGAAAAGTTATTATATAAAGAAAGCCTTTTTACTAATAATAATAACAACAATAAAGAGCTTGAAATAAATTACTTGTGAAATTCTGAAATTTTTAAACCAGCTAAGACACACTACATATCCTTTGTTATAATGCGAATTTTCTGCTCAATAGAGACCTGATAGTTTTGGTTTTTAACTATATCTATAAGGTAAGGAGCCAAAATTACCAAAATGGTGCAGAGCAGAAGAGTGATCTGAACAATAAAAATCTAACTTATATATATTAAATAAAATCATGACCAACAGTGAGAAATATTATGAAAATTACCAGCTACCTAAAGGATGTGAAACCTTCCGTTTATTGAGAGTACCTTATCCTGGACTTAATGGAACTCCTTTTATAAAAAGAGAAAATTAAAAAGAACTCTAAGATTTTAATCTCATATATATATATTTAACTTTATTCACTTAAGGAATCCCTTCATCTTCAAGCTAACACATACAGGTTTGTCCTCCATGGCAGCGGGACACGAAGAATGCAGCCAACATATATGAATTTCATTATAGCCTTGAAGCTGCATCTCACAACCTTTGAGTTTAAAACTGGATTGGTATAATCCTGAAGAAGAGGGTTTGGTGGGCTGGAAAGAGATTGCAAGGAAAAGGCAGTGTATGGCATTGATGGGAGGTGTTGCAGGAGGTTTACCCAAGGAGAGAGAATAGTTTTGTCTTTCTTAACATCTTCAGTAATAATCTGAAAGAAGTAATGATCCTAATGAATTTGTTATCATAACAAGCTAACAATGGTAATTTAGGAGGAGCTGAAAGTACCAGTAAGAACAAAGACAAATAATACAAAGGCACCCTGAGAGATTAAAAGCATAGGCAAAAATACTGTAACAAAATGAGGTTTGGACTGGAAAGACACAATTCCCAACATATTTGTTGAAAAACAATCCAAAGCATGAATATTCAATGACAGAGTCAGACACTAACTGGCGACGCAAAATGGCAGAAGAGAAAAAAAACCCCAAAATACCCCAACAGCCTATTTTGTGCTGCCCATGCATCATCTTCAGAGTATGGAAAGTCAGGAGTCAGCCTTTTCTACACTGCTGATGAACATAAGAGAGGAATTACCACGCTGGCCCAGACCTGCTAGCCATTGTGGGATCCCACAGCCGACATTACTGTGAATAGTAACATTCCTTTCAAGAAGTACCTAGTCTTTCTGACAACAGTAATAAGAACATAAAGGATTCTCTTTTCTAACTGCAGGCAGTCAGGGGAGGTGGCTCTTATTCTTCCCTTTACTCATTAGAAACTTCTGAGTACTTTAAAAACAAACAAAGTGAAACAAAAAAACCCCAACCTTCCAGAACTTGGAGTTAGACAACCAGCAGAGACCTTGTAACGCTATAGGCACTTTGTTACCAGAAAAGTATTAATGAGATGGTAGGGTATGATCTATGGGGCAGCAACAAAATCGTCTGAACACAGAGAAGACTATGTTTCAGGGACAAAAACATCTGTACAGTCACTTCCACTAAAGGATGACAAAGGTATCAACAAGATAAAAATTAACAACATATCTGATTTTATGGTAACATCTGATCCAGTCCTCAGCAGCACCTTTTTTGCTGTTCATTTCTTCCAGCCTTCTGTATACCCTCTTTCACTGAAGCCGTGACTGGGACTGTGGACCCTGTGTGAGTCCATTTCAAGTTGTAAAAATATGTGCTACACTCCTTCCAGTGCTCAGGATAAGGCCAAAATACACCTAACTCTTCTTTCCATCTTCACCCCAGCAAATTCACCACTGGAATAGCAGCTTAAAAGAAGCAGTGAATGTTTGAACCACATTTAAAACAGAATTAACAAAACCGTAGGAAATATCACTGTGTTGTGAGAACTGTCGTCATACTGATCAATAGCATCTAATTGTTACTTAGGTTCCCCCATCTGTCTGTAGCCATCTGTTGTTTCTCATCTTATATTTAGGGTGTCTACTGCCTGGGTACAGAGACACCCAAGCTGGCCTCACACCCTCTACAGAAGGACTGAGGAGTATGTGGGGACAGAGACACCTTGGGAGCCAGAGGAGGTCTGGAAAAGTGAAAGCTGTTTGCTCCTCTCCATGCAAACGTACGGCAGGATTGGGCTCACGTGCTGCACTGCTTTTCTAACCACACTGCTGTGCCTGTGTGGAGAGAGAGGCAATTTTCCGTGTCCAGCCTCTAAGATATTCCTCTGTAAATGGGACATATAGGATAAGGGCCGATTAAGGATTTTTTTAATATGCAGCTCTGTTAAATATTGAAGCCTTTTACAGCTCATCTTGTCAATTGCTAGTTTAGGAATTGTAAAGTTTTCTGCAAAGGATATGTACAAGTCTAGAATGGCAATGAACACACAGGAGAACTCACATGCCTGCCCAGTGACTGCACAGACTCTTTAGCTAAAATTATTGCTGTGAACACAAACTCATGCATATGGTTAACATGAACTGCTATAGGGGATCTATCTCTGCAATTTCTTTGTAGAATCTGTACAGTTTCAGAACGCCAAAATAAAAGCATTTGAACTCTAAACTACCAATTTCATAATAAAATAAAATTGTAAAAAATAGCTCAAGAAAAGAATTAACAGGACTAGCCAGCAAAATTCTCTCACTGTTCAAAACAAACCTAGCTCTGCTAGCAAGAACAAAAATTTGGCAAGCTACCCAAGACCTCAAACCTTCTGTGGGCCCTTATCAAGCCAATGTTGCACAAGCCTGACCAGAATTTAGGAAATAGTGTAACTGTGTCTTCCGACTAATCGATGGAATTTCTAATAAAAGATAAATATTTACAAATAATAAAAAACCCAAATATTGTAAAAGAGGTTTCTGAGCTGCATGGAAAATGTGAGTTGGGATTCTCCTATACTGAAATACAGGGCAATGTTCTTTCTTCCACAAACGGAGTCAGCCTCATGCACAGAGGAATAGAACCAGCTTAGGGTCACACCTCATTATTTTTAATCAAGGCTCCAAACTTAGATGTCAACTTTACAGGCACAAATACCAATTAGGCCACAATTAGAAGTACCAAAAGCATTATATATAAAACTGAGTTCTGGAAAAGTGAAAAGTGTTTGCTTCTCTCAGTACGTAAATATGGCAGGGTCATACTCCTGTGCTGTACTGCTTTCCTAACCACACTCATGTGCTCATGTGGAGAAAGTGGCAGTATTTCCATGACCACATACAAAAGACAGCTTTTTGTATAGAAAGTAGACATGCCCATAATTGTTTGGAAATGACTAATGAAGACTTGGCTATAAAAATTTGGACAATAGTCCCAGTTTTGTGAGCCACACACTAGTGGCAGAGATTTCTAGACCTCAGTGAAAATGATTTTGTAATAATTAAAATAGAAAAAGCTTAAAATGCAAAAATTCAACAATATTGCTGTTGTAACCTAACATTTTAAAACAGATTTAAGCTCAGTTTGGAGAATTCAGTCTGCTGCATTGAAAAAACTGGTGTCTAGTTCTTGAAATTCATCAGCATTTGACCAAAGGACATTATTAGATTCAGTGCCCATTCAGATGTCTCAGTCTTTAGCTCTGATCTTGTAGGCTCTCTGTGAAATTTGGTATATCTGAGTAAGTTTTATATACAACAGTGTGTAGAGGAGAGCAGTCAACATGAGACTGAGAACATCACATTAGTATTATCAGGGAAAGACAGGATCAAGTAAAATGTGGAAAAGAAGCTAACAACAAACAACCAATTTTCAAAACCAAAACTTTATGGTATGTCCCATGCTTTCTTTTGACAATTTGTTTGTTACTTACTGAATGCCTGAAGTGACACACTTGCTTCACACACTGACCAAGTATATTTGGGATTTTTCCCACTGGGCATTTCAAACCCTGCATTTTAACCTAGTACAGAAAAACATTGTCCAGTGAATATTCTTGTTCAAAAATTTTGATAGAATCACTAGATATTTCCAGAATAGAAAACAGAAGAATGGACTTTATGTTTTAGATTCCAACGCTTCACATAAAAGGGCAAATGCTGTGCTATTCCCCCGCTCCTCCGGAATTGCCCCCAATACAGCAGACAATGAGTTTGCAATAGTTTGGGTTTTTTTTCTGTGTATCAGTGTTAAAATATGCAGCTACTCGACTCTCTGCCTAATGACACCTTATTTTAAGACCAAACTAGTGAAAATATGAGGCACAGAAATGGCAGCTAAGTACATCCAGCTTGGGCGAGAGCTCTGTGGTTAATGTGCTCTGAGAGCCTTTGCAAGCCAATAGACTTTCCAGTGGAATATGGCTGCAGATCAAGTGTAATCATTTCAGCCACTTTTCGATTTATGGACAGGGTGAGTAAATAGCTTACTCTAACATTTGGCTTTTTGGGGGCCAAAAAGCTTGTATAAATTAATGGCATGTATAAGTACATACTGCTGCACTGTAATGATGCAAAACAGGAGGCATTCCAGTCTGTTCTTTCAGCAAAAGCTCTGCTATGCTGCAACTCAGCACAGTAGTGCTTTATTTGCATCCCTGCAAGCTACTCATTGTGTTGCTACTCTTTTATCGTTTTCCTAGCTACTTCTGCTCATGAAAGGTTGTTTCATCTTGTCAGTGTGAGTAAATCTCTCTTTTTATACCATGCATCTCATTTAAAAGCTGTATCAAAAAAAAACCCAGACTGAATTAAGCAATTTTAATCAATTATTTGTTAAATATCTTGCTTAATCAGCAGGTATTTCATCAACAGAAAGGTACAATGCCTGGATGTGATCGGTGACAGACTGTGAGTCAAACACTTAGGTCAGTCACTGTCCCACTCCACAAACTCAGACAAACAACTTCATCTCCAGCTGCTCTTCTCCGCCTGCCATTTATTTGCCTTTTTGGTCTTACACTCCACTCAGAGTTAGACATCTGAATAAGCAGCTTGCCAAAGCTGGTAGTAAATCCTACAGCTGTACTGTATATACAACTGTGTCTTTGTTGTATTTCTCTTACACTGTTCATTATCATCATCATCATCAACATTAATAAAAATATTATAGTATAATTAATATAATTAATATTAATGGTAATATTAATGATAATATTAATAATAATAACATGGAGTAAATGAGCAGTCCTTTCCAGTGGCTAAATTTAATGGGAGGAGGAGGTGTGAAAAGGCAACATGAATTGGAAGCTGCAGTTTGCCTGGATGGTTCCACTTGGTTTATGTAGCAGTAGATGAACTCATGGATCACCACTGTCTTTGTAGGTGGGGTTTTTGACTTACTCAGTTCTGGATATTTCATCTCTCTTAAAAAGACTGCAAGTGTCTTCAAATCCTGACGAGATCTGATCTCAGCTAAACTGCCTTTTCTGGGACAACATTAATCTCAGTTCTAGAACTTAAACCCTTCTGGAAAGCTGTGCCTGCTGCAGAGCAACAAACCCTATGTATTATTTATATCCACTTTTTATTGTCCCCTTACATTTCCAATGAAAATAAAAATATCTAAAAATAGATTTAATCAAAAAAGAAAAATTAGGCAACTATTCTTATATTGATGACACTTTCATACGGTGTCGAAAGATCAGGATGTGCTAGTTTGATACACAGACGACCAACAAAGAAAACCACGAAAATATTGCTATTATTTCAAATGAACAGAAGAATGCTGTCAAATATAGGGAAAATAGGTTTTCCTGTCTGGTCTGACAGCTGCTGTCCCTGAAATTCTGGATCATGACTACATCTGGTCTAAACAATATTAAAGATGTGTATGGAAAATGAAAGATCCCACCTTCTTTACATACAGGTGAAAAAAACATGGACCCAGCTGCTGCCTCTACTGCCTTGAGGAGTAAAAGGCAGCAGAAATTTGTAAAAACATCTTCTATGTGCAGAAGCATTTTGTATACAGAGAAAAAATTGTAGCTTACATCTCCTCTGGTTTTAGCTATTTTTTTGCCTTTCTTTTAATGAAGGACAATAAATCAATTTTTGATGTTCCAAAATCACAGAGCTCACCACAATTTTTTTTTCAAAAAAATTACAAAATCTCTTTAGAACACGTTGTTATAATGTTGTGTATAACATCCTGTTATTAAAATCTCTTCTTTGTATAGAAACCTACAATGGTGACCAACTGACCTCTTAACTTTTTCCTCAAAAGGCAGACTTGACTCTGTGAATCTCCTTTGTCTCTCTCAAGCAGACTTTTCACACTTTTAACCCTTCTTGTCTGTTCTGAAAGTCCTCTCCTAGTTTTTATCATCATTATTTTACAGTGCAAGCTTATGTTCAGCTGACTGGCTACTCTGAGATCCAAGTAGTTACAATTGCTTCTCAGGAAAGAATTCCCCTTTGAACTGGATATGCCTGAAAAGGGATTGCATGAGAATCTTCCTGCAGTGGCCAGAGATAACTGCAGTTCTCAGAAAGTTCCTTCATCATTGCATTAAAAGACACTGTAGCACTGCTTTCATCACAACCAAAGTGCAAATGTGTAGATTTCTATCTGGATATGTAAAAAAAACCCCTAATTTTCTTTTATTAATAATGTTTCTTTTATTAATAATGTTTTTAGAAGTTTCTAGCACTGGCACATTGGGTGAACATTCCTTTACAGAAACCATTTGGAGGTTGAAATAGTGATAAAGACAAAGAATTTAAGAGAAAACACCACTTCTTCCCACCAATGGCTTTTGCCAATCCATTTTTGCTCTCTCAGTGTCCTTGGCCATCCATCTAGGGGAAGAAATAAAAATACAACTCTCTCAGGATCATTTTAATATGTGAAATTATTATTAAAAAAGGTACAAACAAAATATTAGGAGACTGTTAATTTAGTCTTCTGCATTTTCCAGAATTGCTTTCTACTTACAACTTTGACAACAAATCTCTAACAAATTGAGAATATTTGGTAAAACAATAGCAACAAATTGCTGCAGTCACATGATGAACTTTCAGCTGCCAAGTCTCACCCTAGAGAGAATTTCATAGCTAAACTGCATAATCCTCAGAAAAACAAGCATTTGTAGTAGAATTACTGACAGACTTTCAACTGCAGTATTGGGAATAGTGATATTTAACAAACTGGTGGTTATGTTTTTATTTTATTCTTTTTTAGAGTTTTCATATGTAATCATTTTAAATAAAACTCACAACAGACCTCAGCTACCTAGAAGAATAGATTATGGAGGATAACCAAGATAAATCAGAGCACAGATAACACAAAACATATTTAAGTTGCTCTATATTCAGGAAACTCAACACTGGAAAGTAATTGATAGAGCACAGAATTAAGTCAGTATAGAAAATTAAAAATATAAAATATACTAAGTGCAATTAAATTTAATTAAACTCAGGTCATTTTTTAAATTCAATGGTTTCAGGTGGTCAAAAACCAACAATTTTTTCACAGTACAAAAGTACTGACAAAACTATATGCTTTTAATATTTGGTACTGGTAGCATGCGGTAGTTGTTAAACAAAAATATTGCCTGGATGAACACAAAATAAGTAAAACTTTTTACAGAGTGATTGAGCTATCAGAAGTTCAGAAAAAAGCAACCTAGCATCAGAATAAGTGGAATGAAATAAGAATATAGAAATATACTCAAAATAGAAACATTTTCTTCTGTCTTAATATAGATTGTACTTTGCTTTTCATATACAGAAGAATTAAATGGAAAGTCAAAAGTAGTGCTTGAGCTAATACCTACCGTAAGAATGACTATGTGTTTTAGGATTTTCCCCCCTTTGAATTTAACAATGCAAATTTAACAATGGATTCTGCCCAATGATTGCAAATTTCAGCAGTGACATTCCTGACGGAATAGCCTGATTAGAAAATAATTGTACTTCTTTTCAGCTACTGTTACCTCACCCACACTTTTCATTTCCTATAAGGTACAGTGGCAAAACCGCATCTTTCAACTCTCCCTCTTTTATCTGATGTAGTGGATGACAGGTAATCTAGCTGAAAGTTCCTACAATTGCACCACCAGAAAAACACTAGCTGATGAAATCTTAGCAGTTATCACACTAACCATCACCTGTCAAGCCTCCTGCTTCAATTTAAGGGTGCATCAATTTTCTGAAGAGGAAATCAAGGGCAAAGAATAAAAGCGCTACAGATAAACACTGACAAAGGCCCTTTCTGGTTTTTTTTTTTTTTATTTATGATGGGATGTACTATCATAGGTTGCTCTGTGAGGTTTTATCAACTGTCCTGATACATCCCAGATAGCTTGGAATTCTTTGGCCATTGATGAAGTGCTATACTTGCACTTACTGAAAGGGCAGATTTCTAACTGAAAATTGCTTTCACTAAATACCACAAAGATATTGAAGTCAGAAAGAGCAAGGAGATGGAACAAATGACAGCTGCATATAACAATGAACTTCTCTGTTCTCTGAGCTAGCAGACAAGGCTGATTAGAGAAAGAACACGAAACAATGTTTTCCTAAAGCCAGGGAGCATATTGTGTAAAGTGTCATGTACAAAGAGTTTGTATGTTCTCTGTAGTGAAATGTGAACACATTGGCTGCTGACTGTATTTACCATGGACTCACCCAGTTCTCCAAAGTAAAGTGCAATGCAATGGGACCTTCTTACAGGTGGGGGAAAATTACAAATTTCTCGGGGAAGATGAAAAGATGCCTCAATATCAAAGAGAGCCAAATTCACATTGCGAGCAAGTGCATTCAACATCTCTGACTTCCATGGAATGATAACATCCAGCCAACAGTCAGCCTGACTTGTAGGTATAAATTATGTTGGCCTTTTCAGATGCTCTTCCTCTTGTTTACAAAATCAGCAGCGGGAGATACTCTCAGTTCAAATGTGACCCTTTGATAGCTATCCTGCTATCAAAGCAGGGATATATAAATATATATATAAAGGGGAGCAGATGAAACAAGTAACACAAAGGGAATAGCAAGAAAAACATCCTCACACAGAGTCACACCTGGCTATGAATATCTCATGAGACTCTGATTTTGCCCCAGTGTTTCCAATTTCCTTATCAATTATTAGAAGCGGGTCAATGCATCCCAATAAACCCCACAGGTGACTTCCTGATGACTTCCACAGGCTTTCAACTGAACATGAAATATTGAGATACAAGCAACCTCTGTTCCAGTCAAGCATTAGGCAGAGTAGAGTGTTGTGGGTGCAGGAAAAGCACAAGACATATGAGTTCATGAAGGACTCTTTAATTCAGAGTAACCATTGTGTTTTTCCCCTTTTTTTGTTACTTCTTCACTGATTTGTTGATATTTCAGCCCACAGTGAAGACAAGAGGTGTGGATAAATGCTACAGGCAGTCAGTCATGCAAAAGCTAGCTGCTTTTCTCAGTAAGACAGCATGCGAAGTTTGGGATTCAATGAGATATAATGGAGATAGAACAGTTTAACAAAGTTCACAGTTCTCACTGGATAATATTCTTACATTCATGTCAGGCCCCAAGACAAGGCCCTTGATGCTGACAACCTTGTCAGGTGGAAAATTGTAAATTCTGCCAGTGTTGCTCCTGTCAGGAGTATTTTAAGCAGGGCAACCTTAAATGGAAAAAGTGACACTGTCTTCTGTAAAGCCTGCAAATACCCACAACAACAGAGCAACACATTAGGAAAAACTTGTGCTTTATTAGTCTGAATTCATCAAGCAATTTGCACAAATCTTCCTCAACAACTGCATTAATTGCAGACTGTTTTAGGTGACAACTCAGTAAAATAATCACAAAGAGTTAGGGTTGCTCCTTGACTGGATGACAACATTTCTAAACAGAGTAACAGTAATTCCACTAAAAAGATATTTCTCTTGGGTTTCTCTGGATATTCCTTGAACTTCAGCTCTCAAAGTTAAATGATTTCTCAAGAAAGCAAGCTTTCCTAGCAGAAAGCAATTTTTACTTCTCATAATTGTGAAGAAAATTTGAAAACATTATTAGACCGCAAACTATGAACTTCTAAAGTTCATAAAGTACCTAAGCTCTTTCATATTTTTTAACTTTATCAATGTTTTGAAGGATCGATGTACAGGTTTGGGTATCTGAATCTGGCAATCAACAAAACTTTAAACAAAAACCACAAGGGTCTGGTAAGGGTTCCAGGCGAATATTTAATCAAGTTGAAATGTATGGCATCTTCTGGGTTTGTCAGTCCTTTCTCTAAATCCTGGAGATAATTTGAATTACCCCAGAGGGAAAAGAATTTTCAAAAAGATAACTATGATATCAGGTTCATCTTCAGGAAATCATATTCTTTACCTATTCAACCAGCTTCATTTAACAAATATGATCTATTTTACTTTTGCAAATACGCAGTAGGATGATATCAACAGTTCATCTTAAATAATACTAAAAATACATTACATTCAAATAGTTATTTGAATGTTTTGAGAAGTTATACTCTTGATCCACTTACATGATACATTTACCACCTCCTTTCTAAGGAATACAACTAATTGTTCTTTTTTACTGAGTAAACAAAATAATGAATTCTAATCCAGCCTTAAGAATACCCAACTAGTTTAGGTGGTTCTGTGCTATACCTAAGTCTGTCCCACAGAAATCTTGTAAAAAAACCAAAAAAACCTAGCAAACTTTCCATCACTATGGTTGAAGGCCCACAGTCAGGGGCCTCTGTCTTGGTGAGGGACAGAGGCAATAGGAGGAGAGTCAGAGAATATCCCTGGAACTCAGTATGTGGAAGGGATTGGAAGAGAGAGGCTAAAACATGTGAATATAGTAACTACTGCTAGGTTATAATCAAACTGCAAGCTTTGTGACAGTTTAAATAAACAGGTAACAAGTATGGCACATTTCTCAAATTTTCTGAGTAAAAAGCAGCTTTTTTGTATGTTAGGACATGCCTTTTTACAGGTTTAGGATTATTTTAGACATCTGGAAATGTATTGAAACGAGTACAAGCCTCCTATATTTCAAGAACTCATATTTGACCAACACCAAGGGTTCACATTCGGGAAAGCATGAGAGCACTTACTTAAATTCATAATAAATCCAAAATTGTTAGCAAATATTTGCAGAACAGAAGTGGTTTTCTGAGAACTCATGTTATCCCAAATTCAATTTACAGTTCCTATGTTTAAACAGTGCTACTATCCTGCTGAGAAAATGAAGTCTTTAGACTTTGGTGACCAGGCTCAACCCCAGACTCTATAGACAGAGCCTGAGACTTTCCATCATAAAATTATTGAATACTTTGAATGTGGTTTGTTTTGTTTTGATGTGTTGTGAGACAGCAATCATTTACTGAAATCATTTACTGAAATCTGAACTAGATTTGGATCCTAAAGTCATAGAAACCCCAAAGGTGGTAGAACCAGAGCCTTGTTTTGAATCTGTCTGTATTAGTATGGTGTTTGCCCCTGTAGGACTTCAAGAATGTGCAGAAAGGATTCGTACTATAAAAGCAATATTTTTGGAAAAACATCAATGAATGTGATGTCTCAGACATAATAAAACCCAGCAAACCCCAAATATAGAAGAAATGAATAACTAATAGTTCTTGATTTTATTGAACATTTGATGTAGTATTTACAGTACAATATTTTACAGTATTTAATCAGAGGTTTCGGTAAAAAGCTTGCCAAAGCAAATACTATTGGCAAAATTGGTTTATTATTAACCACTGTGCATTATTAAGTAATTTTAAGGAGAAAAAAAAAAGAGGTTTTTAAAAAACCCCAATGGTTTAACCTAGATGACAACATCCAAACTTATTTTACTCTCCCGTTTGGCATCTATGAACAGGCATACATTCAGTGTGTATGAAAAATGTCTTCTATATCTTCTGCTAGCTATGGGGGTTCTGGCTAAAGAACTAGTGAGGGAAGCGGAAGGGAAAGGGGAAAGGGGAAAGGGGAAAGGTAAAGGGGAAAGGGGAAAGGGGAAAGGGAAAGGGAAAGGGAAAGGGAAAGGGAAAGGAGCCCAAAGCAATTCCCCCTCTTTGGTACTTCAACCAAATCATATGTTTCAGCTGCTTCCATTCAAATGACACTAGTTCCTCAAAAAATATTTAAAATATTATTCTGTGGAAAGTCCTTGATTTTTGTTACCCAAACTCTGACAAAACTTCTTTCACAATATGCAGGGTTGCCTCTACCCCTGTTATACTGTACAATCCAAATCTGAGGTAGCTATACTGCAGTGGACAGGGTACATGTTCCCCTAATCACGCAGAAGTGGTTTAGTGGAAAATGTGAAATATCAGGGAGCAAACTCAGTGAGGTCCATGTGCCATGTATGCCCTGAGAACACAGCAGTCATATCCAAGGTCTGCCAAGTACATTTGGACAGAAGGAAGAGTTTCCAGACTAAGGAATGCAAAGTTATTCTCTCAAACCCATGGCCAAGGCCTCCAAGGTGCTGGACTTTTTGTAACAGGGTACATATCCTTATCTGCAAATTTAGGGACCCACATGCAGGAGTGTCTTGCAGCATGGTGTATAACATGTGTGGGAATAGATTTGGTGGGTCAGTTTGTTTTAAACAAATATAACCAAATTTAATTGTTTTTTTAATAGTGTTGTGCTATTTCTGGGCTGTTGAAGCAGGTTGAGGAAAATCACCCACAAAGCAAAAGGAACATGGCAAAATGTTCCTGCAGTGTGTTGCCTTATTACATTTAAATGATTTAATGACAAGTAGGGGATTACAGGAAAACACAATGCACGCTGGAGGTAGCAAAGGACACCCGCTGCCTGTACTGTGAAATTCAAAATGGATTCCAGGAAGGGAGCACAATGCCAGGCTGCTTTAACTATTGCTCCTACTTCCTATACTATTATTACTGCTCACCAGTCTTGAAGTCTGAATGACAGTGGCCTGAGCCCTTTCAAACAACAGCAAGAAGGTCAATTTTTGTAATGAGAAAATGGAAGTGGTGGTGCAGTGGATTGCTGAACCTTACAGTTTCTTCTATGATAAAGTAACAATGCTCAATCAAATTATGGTGTAGGAACACAGTGACAACACCACACACACAACAGATGAATTAACAAAAGCACTTAAATCTGTGTAAAACCAGTGTGATATCTAAGCTAAGTTTGCTACTACTTTCACACTGTAGAATCGCTGTAACGCCTCACCAGCACAGCAGAAATCTGTAGACCAAAGGAAAATCGCGTTGCTTACAAAGCCACTCTTCTGTCCTCAGTGCTTAGATCCCAGGCACACAGTAAATAAAATCTCTGGTTGGAAAGACTTATTGAATGAGCTATTCCAGAGAATTAAAATGCTTCATGTATACAAAACCCTGCTTTGATTAATACTTTAGCTCTGCTTGTTCTAGGAGTTTGGAACTTACTGCAGGTGAGCAAGCCAGCATGAATAACCTCGAGGTTTTAAAATACTGTCAACAGATCTGCAATTACAGTTCTCCAAGACCACAGTGTCTTTGTGCTTGTGCATAAAGCTTCGCAAAGGAACAAAAATTAACGGCTGTAAGCTACAACTATTTTTACCCTTGAAGACTTGCACAGTAGTTTAATGAGTTTGAAGTACCTCTGTGTCCTATTCATGGCATCTCCCCACTTTCAAATACAGTAATATTAAGGGTAATGCCTAGCAACGATATTCACATGTTCATCAGCTTCACATTTTTACTTTAATTTTTGTCCCTTTAACAGCCTAAGTGACTCTAATGAAAGGGAGAAAACCTTAGCACAATAAATCTGTGAAAGAAATTACAGACATAAACAAGAAATCTGAGTAATAAAGCAACTAGAATGTCAGTAAAATAGTAAGAAATTGGCTGGTACTCTGAAGTATCAGCTGATCAACAGAAAATGTGTGTTATTTGCCCAAGCACACCAGATAAGGAGAATTACTTAAAAAGAGCTTGATGGTTTTCTTAAATTGCACTTTTTCTAAGGAGAATGATGGAGAAACACCAAGTAGTACATACAGGACACTTTCATTCACAGACATACAGAAGAAATAAAAATGATGGATCAACTGAGGAAGTTAGATAACCATTAACCAAGTCTGATAGATGTATAATTTTTTAAATTTTGAAAGGAGTCAACTAATCTTTAAAGGCTCAAAACCTAAAAATGAGATTTACCCACAAAGATTTTCTAACACACCAACAAGCAGCCGGTGTGATGGGTAAACTTTTCTTGTTCAGTTTCTGTCAGTCAGTCTATGCTTTAAAGAATGGTTTTGACTATTCATGTAATTTATTTATGCTCAAAAACATGCAGTACTATTATGCCAGGCAGCAAGGGTGAAAAGAAATACCAGCCCTATGCTCTGATGTATATTTTCCTATATATTGGGGACCATCCTTAGCAGTCCCAACTGTCATGGGAAGTCCCACTTGCCTCTGCAGCTCGGCTCTGAACAGTTCAGAAAGAGCAGATACAAGCCTAGCTTCTAAAATGTGAAAGGGGCAATATTTCCTTAGCTTACAGACTACTATAAAATCATCTAATTTCAATATATGGGCAATTTTTACCTGATGATTTCTAAAATGCGTCAATTATTAATGCAAAATATAATATGAAACAAACATTTATTTACAACTCTAATATATTCTGTATTCTACTGAAATCAAAACATTATAAGGAAATTTGATACTAAGCAACTTACACTTACCAATCACTTTTGAAGATCTCTCTTAACCTCATGACAATTGTATTTAGAACATAGTTAGAGCCTTATTTTCTGGCACAAGACTGGTGAAGATTTCAGTGGGAGAACTTCATGCTCTTGATCAGAACCTCCAGCTCTTCCACAGGAGTTCATTTACTGACTTCATTTTCTGTTTGTGCAAGTCAACCCTCCCACCCCCACTTTATGTGTTATGTTTACAACAGAAGTGATTGTCTTTACTTGCTCTTCTAACAGTACATGGAATCTTTAGGAAGCTTGGGATGGGACATATGCTGTTTTTTTTTAAATGGTACTGACTGGCTGAACTGCTGAGACATGACACCATCTCCATTCCCTTCTGAGATTTGCCATTGTTCCCCTGGCATTCCCGCCCTCCAGCAGGCCAAGCTTTGATGCAGAATTAGGAGTTCATTTAAATGCCTATTAACAACTGAAAGCCTGTTTTCGTGTGAAGTTCTATAAAAAAACTTCAATACTTAGTGTTTATGAAGCATTTAAAGTGATATTAATACTGTGGGATCACTAGTTTCAACAGTAATTAATATGTGTTTTTTACTGGCATGAAAATGATAGTAACTGTTAAGAGGCACACACTGGAACAACATATCAGATACAATATTTGCACTGAGTCGCTTTTAAAATACAGATGGTGTTTTAGAAGTCATTTATCTTCCCATTCACATAACTAGAACAAGACTTCTTCATACAGACCTTCAGAGAAAGCTAACAAGATTTTCAGCCCCCCCACAGGCACCGCCAACCAGCCACATGATTTGATTCTTCTCACACACCATAGCCAGGTCTTGGTTATGTTCCTGTATCATTGGGCTGAGCACAACAGAAAAGCCTCCCCAGGATATATTTTGTTTTTAAAAGATATTAAATCAATTTTTTCTTCTGAATATTCTGCACTCCCACTGAAATCAGTGACAGCTGGAAGCAGTTAGCAATCCCAAGGACTATGCTCTACTTGCTAAATACTTCCGTACTGCTACAGAATACAGCATTATTTTTTAGTTACAAAGAAGCCAAAATTCACTCAAAAGTTTTCTTTCTCCCTTCAGTCTAAATCACTTTTCAAGATTAGAATTCTCCTTAATAGCATTTTTTTTTAGAGCTATAGTTAGAATATCTCCTTCTTTGTGAAAGTCTTATGATAGGCCTATTAGCCAGAAATTACTGCTATTCAAATATTAAACTATTTATCATGAAAACAGCCTGCTTTTACAGTAGGTGTCCATTTGATTTCTCTACTTATATACATGTATATGTCTTGTGTCCTCAGTTAATCAGCAGGGATATCACTTAGATTTTGCCCCTTTGGAGCAAGAACTGCTTTATGCCTAAAGCTAAGCTTGTGGTGAACCCTGCTAAGTCTTAGAAGAAGGACTACACACCCAGTGATGCTGAATTTATTCAGATTCCTCTGGGTTGATCCTGCAAGACGTCTACATAATTTTGAATCAGACTTTGCAACAGTCAAACAATTACTAAGGAATAAAAATACCTGAGAAATTTCTTAGCACTAAGTCAATACTCAGGTAGACCACAGGGCCTGATTTAATCTAATAGAAATTAGATTTAATGGATGACTGGTTGTAGTTCACAAGGACGTCAGTATCAGGTTCACCAGACACGACATACTCTGTGCCTCAGAGGGATACATGTCTTAGCTGCAATCTGCCAACTAGGTGTACTGTGATCAAATCTGTGACCCAAAACACAGCCTTTAAGCGCAGGCCACTTTTAAGTGGTACAGGATTTTCACACTGCTGAGCTAGTCCCAGGAATAATAGTGTCAGAGAAGCAGAGTATTTCATTCATGCTTTAAGCTGCAAGCGAACATGCAGGGCACACGTACCACAGCTCCTGCAAATGCTGGTGTTCTTGCCCTTTTTGCAATAGGCTGAGCACAAAGCTGCTGAAAGTCCTCAGGACTTGGGCTGTAGCTTGTCACTGCGTAGAGAAGGTGTCCCAATGAGTCTCTGTATGTAAACTCAGAGCCAGGGACTGCTGTAGATTCTGTACCTCACCCTTCAGCCCACAAAGCATTCTTCCTAGGAAACACACGTTTTCCTTTAACACAGCAGCAACAGTCCTAAGGCAGTGAAGGAAAAATCAGCTCTCTGTTCTTCTGGTGGGAACAAGCAGAGGCTTTAAAACAGGGCTCTAACACCCTGAAGTATCTAACTATTGTTGTTTGCCAATTGGATGCCACCTTGGGAAAGGCCTGTTAAAACCATCCTGCAGCCATACATCTGGTGTATATACAAAAAAAATTCCCCACAACGAATTTCCCTGTTTAGGGTGCTGGGGTTTGGGGGTTTGGCTTTTTTTAAATTTTTTTTTTTTAAAGAATTAAAGTGATTACGCTAAGTTATATCAAACACTATCCTTTAAATTATCTTTACTGCTTGTCTCCAGGTCCAAGGAGCATGCATATTTCATTATCTTAATATTAATCTAATTTTAAATTTAAAAAATACAGTAAGCAATTTTGCTAACAAATTATTCTTATCAGAGGCAAAGTCTCTGTATGAGCACAAGAAATAACAAGAACTGTCTCTCAAACAATATTTTTGTCTTAGAGACAGTTCTTATTATTTCTTTTTCTCACACATATTGCCAAACTGTCCCTTACTGGCTGGTAGGTTCAGAAATGCTATCCAGTCTCCCAGACAGTCCCACCCAAAATGAGAACTCAGGCCCATCGCTGGTATATCAAGGAGTGACATAGAATTAAAAGCTGGAATTTCACATGACAGATGTGTGGCTTATTCCTTTCATCCCACTGAATTTTTATTATAGGAGTCTTCAAGTTCATAGCATGTCTTTGTAGCTCATTAGTCATGGTATATATCAGTTGGCAGGGACTGGGTAGGAAACAAGTGGTTGGAAACAAGCTGAAATAAGAAATCAGTAAGAGCTTTTTCAGCTGGGTGCATGTCTTGGTTCTTTGATACATTTCTGTGAAAGTGAGGACAAAGTGAGGAGCTCAGCAGGCTGGAGAACAGCAAGGTCACAGACCTTGACACAATACACAGTCATGCAAAATACATATGGCAACTGATACTTGGATAGAAAGACAGGGTTGACAGAGAGGTATAAAAAAAAGCTATAAACATCTATTCTTTTTTGTAGCCCAGAAGATGAGTTAGCTGGGTACTGAAAAGATAGAACTGGTGGCTGGTACCTGTTGCCATTTAACAACACTACCGGTCAGCTTAAAGCCGAGGCACAGTTAGCTGCTTCATCACTAACATTTTGTTGTCTAATAGGCAAACTCTTCCTCACCACCCCTGCAGCTTCATTTCCTGAGCCTGTTTCCCTTCTCAGAGCTCTGTTTCCCCACATGGCAACACCATTCTTGTTTCTTTTTATTATCTTGGCTTTCTATTTCAATTCTATGCAAACGTCCACCAATAAAATTCATAGCACCTGCATGTTCCATCAGTCTCATCAACAGTCTTCTCACTGTTCCAGAGAAGAAAATAAAATGCAGGGTGTCTGTCTCGTAAATCACAATTTTGTATGGTGTACATTTCTTTTGAGTGTAGGGAACAACAGTAAACTTGCCTGAGAGCATATTCCTCTATTGCAGCTCATGCACTTCTGTGACTGGTGTGAACCTCATACATAAGCTTCTCCTGCTTAAAACAGTTTACTTCACAAGATAGCTTGGCATTTCTACTCATTCCAAAAGCTAGCCCACCCATCATCTTCAGCAAGGCCAACAATTGCTCACAGGTCAAGCAGCCTCCACATATTACAACACTATCATCGTTGGTTGCAATTATAATCAGTCTATCCTTGTGTAGGAGAGATGAATCCCCTTTCAAAATACCTTTGGTATGAGTTGTTTGATTGAAGGGAGTTTATAGAGCAAGACATAGGTATGTTTTCAGAGAGAAGAGAACAAATATGTGACAGACGTCAGTCATGTTACTTAATGCACTGTTGGAAAGACACACACTTGAATGCTGCAGGATAATAGTTTCACAAAGACATCCAGGAGAATATTAAGCAGAGCATGCATAATGGACCCACAGACAACCATTCAAACAGATGCAATTAGTAATCAGGGTTGCAAAGTAAACCTTCAGGACAAACATGGCTTATCATTTGAAGGGTAAAGACATACATTTTCTTGCTGCTTATCTTTATTTCCTGCTTGCTTATTGAGCCATTTGTTTTGGGGGAAAGCTGGGAAAGCTTGTGAGAATGCTGACAAAGTTGGGACAACCCAACAAGCTCTACAATCAAGCATCCTCTGACAGCAGTGCAGGGAGGTAAACAAAAGACAAGATCTAGAAGAATTTCCCTTGCACTTTACCATGGTCTCAGTTTTATTTTGTGGAACTCCTGTCACTAGAGACTCATGCCTTATTAATTTCTCCGCCATGCCAGGTATAATCCACCAAAAACAGGGTTAGCTCATTTTAAATCAACTTTGCTTCCCCCAAGAAGCCATTCCTGTCTCTCTTCCTCTATCACTGTACACATTCCTGAGCATGCAAAATGTTGAACAGTGAAGCAAATATTAGTCAGTGGTTTCCGAGCTAGTAGAGCAAAGACCACAGTAATACCTGTCTTTACATAAAATATGGTGCTGGTGACAATAGAGAGGAAGAGGACATAGCTGCTGCTTGCCAGAGGGTACCAATTTTTGGAAAAGACAAACATAAACCAGGCAACACCTCACATCACCTTCTGTGAATGGGAGCATTTGCTGGTTGCCAACCTCTAGATCTATTTTAACCGCTCGAAGCTTTGAATGGATATTTGATTCTCTTTGGACAGACACCTAATTAAACTAGTACTGAAATGTATTTGGTCAATTAGGGAGAGATTTAAGACAGATACTAAGAACTGTTTATGTGATGTTTTTATTCCTTAGTGATTGTACAGGTCTATTATGGCTCTTAAGAGAAAGTGGTGGCAGGAAATGCAATATCAGTTTATCAGCAGAGATATCAGCAGTGCTCAGATAAAGTCCTTGTCTTCAATAGTCTATACACAGACACTTTCTTTTATAATGACTTTTACAAGGTGAATTCATGCAAAAGCTTTATTCTCAGACTGTGTCAGTAACACAAAACCTGCACAAGATATCTGCTTCTTTTACTCTGGATGTGTGTGAGGAAAATTAAAAAAAGATGGCTAAATTTGCTCTCTATTTTCCAGAAAACACTTTTGTACCTGATTCTCTGAAAAGCTTCAGGTTGTCAAATATACAGTGAAAGAAGCACTCGTTCTACTTTCATTAGAAATTCTTAAATGATAATGACAAAATCATTAAGGCAGAACATAGCTAGCTGTTATTAAGTGCTCAACAAAATGGAGCTCAAAAATGAGGGTCTGTGTGGAATTCTTGTTAGAGACACAAGCACCGTTTGTTGTTGATACGCTTCCCATAACAAGATTCTAAAATACAAATACTTAAAACTTAGCAGTTTCTGGAACAGACAGCATAGTGTACCTAAATTATGATGTAGACTTAAAGACCAGCAGGACATAAAAGAGACCTTCTGGACCATGTGCTTTAGTCATCATAAATCACCTTAAGGCATTATTTTCCATAAACATCTTGGAGGTATTTAAGTACAATCACATTACAGTAAACTCCTCTTTTCTCATCATGCAGAGTGTGAATGTAACTTGCAGGGTGAACCTTGTCCAGGGGCTGTGCAGTGAATAAAGCTGTTGTCAATCAGAGCCTTGTCTCACATGTTGAAGAAGCTGGAGAGTAAAAAGAATGTAGGAAACACAAGGGCAGAGTCATGGTTAACAAAGTTACTGCTGAAGAGCAGTATTCTTTCTGTGACGTTGTTCAAGTTTCAGAAATCAACCTCCCATTTTGGACAATGTCTCGAGACTCTGAGAATTAGTTCCATTTATTAGCCTTTGTTATGCCAGTTCTACGGCTGTAAAGTTGCATGTCTTTGGGATTTCCTGCTCTCCACAGGCTGTATTTCACCAAACACTACCTTTGTATAGAACTAGTGGAATTTTATTGCCCAGCAGTCATAAAATGTTTTATTGCATGTGCAGTTTCACACACACAAACTCCAAAGAATTTATGAATATCAAGCGTTTTTAAAATTAAATTCTCTGAAAAGCCAGATAAAATTGATAATCCCTGCTACTTTCAATAAGTTAAATTCCACTGGATTTCACAGACAAGATTTCCATTCCTTTCCGCCTTTACATGCTGCTCTGTCTTTCCCTAATGATAACAAAATAGAGTAACAAGATAAAAAGAAAATTTGGTGAATTTCTTGAATCTGCTGGATATACAGAGTAGAAGGCCTTCATTCATGACATATAAGAGGTCTTCCCCCCTCCCACCAACATAGTTCCCCAGTGCAAGTCCACTGAAATTAATGGAACAAGCCCTGTTGTTTTCAAATAGGCTTTGAGTAGGGAGTCTCAGTGGTTGTTTATTGGCTGGGTTTATTCTGTTTTTCTTTGCTGTATTCATACATAATTCCTTGGAATAATATGAGCAATTTTTACCTTTCACTGCTCTCTACATTTCCTCAAATTCAAATGCAGTGCATTTGCTACAAATGCAGATATCTTTTTTAGCCCATTTAATGTTCTGCCTCTGCATTTGAACAGGCCACTTTGTCAAGTCAGTGAATTTGGTACAACGAGGACACAATTTGTTGCCTCCTTCTGGGGTCCCCAAAGACATCAATTAACTCAAAGCACGAGTTCTGACAGCACAAACAGGAAGAGTTAACCCCCCACAGTTATTCTTTATATTAGTCAATCCACCCTCCTCATTCCCTCCGTCCCTCTTCATTTTCCTTTCTAATGAACAGGGACAGATACCTCTTTCTACTGAGATACTTCCACTACAATGACAATTCCCTGGCTCTCCCCAGGTGATTTACTTTTCAGGCAGTGCCCACTTATTGATCTCTCCTGTGACAAATTTCAACACATGCACAGTCCTGGCAAACATTTCTGGAGATGAATCCTTCCTGCTGTTCAAAGAAGAGGATTATTTTTACGCAATACATTTCAAAAAATGGTTCCTGGTATAGAATCACTTTCAATAAACTGTGCAAGAATTTATCTACTAATGAGTTAATAAGAATTACTGCTGAAATTCTTACCTTTATTACTGCTTAAATATATACATATAAAGTTTAATTTACATTGATATTCTTCTGAACTTTGACTCTGGAAAGATGTTATAATTTTTTTTTTTTAACCACAAGAACTTGTTGCTTTTTGATAGAGTAGAACTAGAACTATTTCAGTTTAAAAACTGATGGCAAATATGAAGATGTTTCGTAGTTAAAATGGCAGGTAAAAATTACTTTACAAGGAAGCCACCCATAATAAAATATTTTCTGAGAAATAAACATGTAGTCCCTTCATTTACATACACCAAAAGTTCTTTCCAGTTCACTCTAACCAAGTTGCAGACAAGAATGGCCCAGGAAGCACATTATTATGGCAGTGTTAGGTATGATAAGTATCAGGGCCAAGTACTGAAAATAGAGTTGAAAATAAATCATAATTTAGCCTCAGAAAAACATCACCAGTCACACTTCGTATCTTTTTCTTTACCAAACAGTGGTTAGTGATTTTACAAGACCTGGTATAGGTGTCTGTCTCTACAGTGACACTAAATGCTTCTAATCTCCAGTTCATGCTGCAAACACATAACCTGAAGTATGGCCTTTTTCAAAATACCTGACACAAAACTCTGGGTTTTCATTATCCTGAAGAAATCTTCCACAAATTGTTCCTGAAATTTTACTAATAGTGTCAGCTCCTGCTTCTCCCTGCAGAACCCAGACCCCTGATAGCCAGATCCTACTTCATGGCACCTGGCTGCCAGAATAAGAAGTATCACTTGAATCAAATTTCACCTGCAACAATTTATACAAACTGGATACAATATGCTTTTTATCACTGCTTTCTGCACTGCTATATCTTGTGTTGCCACTGACTGATCAAAAACCATGGTCTTCCTAAAAGCAAAATTTTTCTTTTCCATCAAAAAGTGTTCAGATTGTGGTGCCTTCTATGGCATCAGCACATCATGTTCTTTAATTCTTTCCTTTCAAGTGCTCCTTCTCATCTAATTCTTCAGTAGAATTTACTTTTAATGTTTTCTCCTTTCTTTTAGCCACAGGCTGACCTTCCCCATCCTGCTTATTCTTAGCTCCATAATATGCTGCTTCTTTTCTACAAGCCCCACTGTACTTTGCTATTCTGTCCTTCTCTCCCTCCCTTTACATAAACACTTAAAGAAGTCATTTCATGTGATTTAGAAAGTCTTATTCCTCAGCTTCTTGGGTCTTTCTCTCATGAATAGTCTAACTGAATCAGTAGAACTTTTCCTACAGCAAAACGAAGAGAATTTCCCCCCCAAAATGTATCTTCATCTGAAATGGTAGCTTAAACTTTTCTCCAGGTATGGTTCCTAAATCTGTAATTCATCCTTATGGTTAGCCAAGCAAATAAACTACCCCAACCCCTAAAAAACCCTCACAAATACTGTAAGAACAATTTTCTCTATTCAGCAACAGGTTTCAACTTCATCGAATAAACAAAATCGAGTTTTTCTAGACAAGTTATAAATAGCTGAAATGAATTACTTGTGTCAGGGTTGTTTGGATTTTTGTTTAAGATTGGCTTCATTTTATTAAGATTGGGGTTTATCCTGATTTAAATTGTTAAGAAAGTTTACACATTTTGAGCAATTCCCCCTGATCTGCAGACCTCATCTGAAAATAAAAAAAAATGTAGCAGTCTGGCAACTAGAGAAATATAAACCATAAGAGGTTTTTACACTTCACCCTCCCAGTTTGTATTGTAATCATATGTCTTTAAATTTTCTATTTGCAATTCTGTTAATGTTTCTACGTTACTATTGGTAAAATATCTGGCTGGAAGATACATACAAAAATTACCACATATTGGGCAAGTTTTGGGCAACATCTGCTTTTATTTAAAGCAAAAAAAGAGTGCAGGGTTTTGATTCAAAGCTTACTTTTAATTTTGATTATTGACAGCTAATTTTTCAAATGATCTCACACCCTGAAGTCTTCAAATACAGCATTCCATCAGTTCATAAAATTAAAATTTCTTACAGTTTAAGGGAAACTTGCACAGACTTCTCAGTCTGTGTAAGAGAGTCACTCTGTTTCTATTTCCTTGCAGGGCTGTTTAAGGAGAAAGGCAAACAGGAGGCTTTCAAAAGACCAAAGGTTTCTGCTCAGGGTGTGTCACAATGGGAGCAGAAAGTAAAAGTGGAGCTGCACTTTCTCCCAAACTTATTTCACAGTCTGAGCCTCTGCAGGGAACACAAGGCCTTTTGCAACACCCCTCGTCTTTACAGCCTGCAAATGGCAGCAGGCCACAGCTCCCTCTGAATTTCACATTTACCACTGAACTGAGTGGCAAAATGTCTGAGACACTGCCAGCACCCATTGAAATGTGCTGCTACCCCTGTCCAGAAGCACACAGGCCAGCCCACCCAGGCCATCCACAAGCAAGCAGAAGCAACGATGACAGTGAGTAACTGTCACCAAAGTAATAAAGGAAATCAGTTGTGAAGCACTCCAACAGGGAATTGTGCAATTTGAATGTGATTTGATCTCAAGAAATCCAGTTTAGACACATATGCTTTGAACTTTATGTGACCTTTGTGGCCTATATCTCTTAGGTGGGAAGGTTCAAGAAGAGATGGAGAGATTGTGCTTCCTCCTTCCTGTCACTCCAGAAGCCATGCATGATTCATTTCTCTGGTGTTTCATCTTCAGTACTTCTGACTTCCACTGCAACTAAATGATGCAAGAATTGAGCAAGCTTTAACGAACTTTGAAAAGTTTAACATTTGGAGATAGATTCAGGAGGATTTAAAGGTGTATCCAAACCTGATTTGTCCTCTGAAATGTACATCAACACTCTAACTTGCATATATACCCAGTTAAACTTTGCATTGCAACAAAGAGAATTAATCACAGCTGATGAACTGAAACTTGCCACAAAGAGTCTGGTGTAAACAAAGTAAGCACTTTACAAATTCTGTCTCCCTAGTCATTTAAACAAAATAATTGAAAAGTTTTCAGGTGAAAAATCTTCACGTATCAGACCATAACAAGTTATTAGAGCACTTTCCAGGAGCTGAGATATGGAACACTAATGAGAATGTGGATAAAGAAGAGCAGCACCACAGTGGCTTTCCCTACTGCCTCGTGCTGGCAGACATTCTCTCAGAGCTGCAGTTCAGCTTGTGCCCACAAGAAAACTGCAGGGAGGGAGCAGAAACAGTGCTGTGGGAGAGAGGCAACAATATAGGAATGGGGAGAGAGTGGGAGGGTGATGGCAAAAGCCCAAGGAGTGGTGGGAGTGCGAATGGAAATGGAAATGAGGGAGAGAAGAAAGCAATAGCCAGGAGATCCACATAAAGCAGGTTGTGAATTACAGGGTTACGCATGGTAAGCCATCTGTCACTTCTCCTCAGGCAAGGATACTTGTTTGGTAGTGAGATGGATAACACTTGGCTGTGTTTCCATAGCAAGCATTCCCTTACTCCAAGAGTAACCAAATTTTAACTGGGACAATCCACACTGCTTTTGAAGATGCATGGGAGGGCCATATGCTTTGATCAAAGCCATCTACACTACCAAAATCACAAAGAAGATGTCAAAGCACATCACTAGACATCCAGACTGCCTGTCACAGTCCAGTCAGCACATTCGTTCTCCATCCAAGACAGTCACAGACTCATCACATGATTGGCCCTGTGTCTGAAAAAGCACAATCTTTTGATTTGTCAGTTTACTTCCTTCTCCATCTGAGGACATGTCTTGATAGAATCTCTATTCTTATTATCAGATCTCCTACAGTTTATATATTTGCTAAACTTTAACCTTATTATTTTTTTTCTTCTGATGGAGCCACCCTTCTTTTCTGGTATTTGTATAGTATGCTGGTTTTGACTGGGGTAGAATTAATTGTCTCCTCAGTAGCTATTATGGGGCTATGTTTTGAACAGAGTTGATAATACAGAGATGTTTTTGTTATTGCTGAGCAGGGCTTACACAGAGCCAAGGCCTTTTCTGCTTTTCGTGCTGCCATGCTGGAAAGGAAGTTGGGGGTGCATGAGAGACACAGCCAGGACAGGTGACCCCAACTGACCAGAGAAATATTCCAGACCATGTGACATCATGCTCTGTACATAAAGCAGGGCGACAAAGGAGGAAGAGGAGGGCGCTGATGTGGGTTCAGAAAAGGGAGTCTGGCATCAGTCAGCAGGTTGTGAGCAATTGTATTGTGCATCACCTGGGTTTCCCTTTTTATTATTGTTACTATTATCATTTACCATTATTACCGTATTTTACTTTATTTTCAATTATTAAACTGTTTTTATCTGAACCTACAAATTTTACTTTGATTCTCCTTCCCATTCCACCAAGTTTGGGGGGAAAGAATGGGGATGTTGAGAAGGAAGCTGTGGGGTGCTTAATTTCCAGCTGGGCTTAAACCATGACAATTGCTTTAGCTTGGAAAAGCACTAGCCAAGGACAGAAATCCTACTGCTACTGATCCTCTCCAAACAGAAACAAAAAGGGAATTCCTGCCCCAAAGAGCAAACGCTGTTGATGTAAATGTATCCCTGTTTTCAGGGAGCATTCAACCAGCTAAGCAAAGAGTTCTACATTTGCTTTTTAATTTCTTTTTCTTCTTTTTTCTTTTTTATTTATTTTTAATGATAGTGTAGTTTATGTTGGAAGGGACATAGAAGGACATTGGGTTCAAACACTGCTCAAAGCAGGACTATCTTCAAGGCTAGATTGGGTTTCCTAGGGGCCCATGCAGCTGAGTTTTTCATACCTCAAAGGATGGAGATAGCACAGCCTTTCTAGGCAGCCTTTCCAGTGTTAAATCAACCCCCCAAGGAAGAATCACTTTTCTTCAGAGGAATTTCCCTTGTTTCAACTTGGGTCCACTGCATCTTGTTCTGCTGTGCACCTGCAAGAAGAGCCTGACTTCATTTTTCTGTAACAGAGATGAAGACAGAAAATTGATCTCTCTTTAGCCATCTCTTTTCCAGGCTGCAGAAATGCAGCTCTCTCAGCTTCTTCTCATATGCCATCTGCTCAATGCAAATGTTTGCATTTTCCTAATCTGTCAAATCTTAATGGAGTGTTTTCGTTGTTTGAAAATATGTGTCCTAGTGGATGTATCACAGTGGGTAATCCTGACAGAGACACAGTAAGCAATCAAATTCTGGCAAGGCCCTGTGAAGCCCCCTCTCTGGTGAGGCCAGGGTTTCAGTCTCAGAGCTATCATACAGTTTAAGACAAAAAGGACACCCAGGCCATTTTGTTTTCTGGCTAAATTGTTTTCCCAGACCTTGTTATCACTGAAATTTATCTTGATTTTCTGCAAAGGGCACTGATTTAAGATGTCTGCATTCCAAATCTGATAGCCACCTGTGCTGCTGTTTTCACTACCATATTTGTAGTGGCTTATTCCTCAACACTATGATTTGATCTTACCCACAAAATATGCAATACTGCACCCAGGCAAGTACCTTGGAAAAAAATCAATTACTACACATGCATGCACAAACCCAGTAGCTTTTCTTTTGATGATACACAACACTGCAGATTGCATATACAAGGGCAGATTGAGCTTTTAAGAACATAAAAGCACTTAGAGGACTTCACTGTTTAACAGACACAGACTAATCTCTTCCTCTCTGACAGTCAGGCTTCAGAGTTCACCATGTGTGCATACAGATACAAGATAATGAACAGATATTTATTCTACACAGAATTCAAAAGTAGAGTGGGAAATTCTCCCATTTCTACTGTGTGAAATTTCAGATATCTTGCTGCAGTAAAATAAATTGTTACCCTGTATACCACTGTAGCTATTCTATCTAGTATTCTTTCCCAAAAGTGAATTGTGTTTCTTTCATTATAAGCCATTTACAGTCTCACTTGTGAAACACATGCCCTTTTCAGTCCTCCCTTTCCTTAAAGAGAACACAACAGTGTAGTGCAATGTCAGACCATTCACTGCACATACATGTCTACCTCTTTGCACAGAGAATGAAAGCTGCTTCCCACAATTTGAAACATTTCCACAATGACTAATTTTGGTCTTCTAAGCAAAGAAGAGAGTGTACTTTATGATTTAATTTATTCTCAGTGCTTGAAATTAACCAGCTGCTTAAAGGGAAGTTTGTTGACTTCCATCTAAATTCTTATCTTCATTAAATGAGTATTAGTAATATAACAAATAAACAATTTAATAAACACAAAAAATTGCTTATCTAAATGTAGTTAGTGAGAGTTATTGAACCAGATAATTTTCCTTAATTTTCTGAAAAAGATCTCACTTAAGTCACCAGGGAAATTAACTTCTCCACTATCAAATCTCTTGCAAAGTCCACTTCCATTGAATGGGTACTTGTACCTCCTTTGATTGCCTCCTTTCTGTAGATACCTTGAACAACCACTCAATGACCTTTCTTAGTAATTTTGCTTTTGGAATGTAAGAAATTTAGAGCACTGCTTTTTTCTGCTCTCTTTCATTTGTCCTTTACACAGAAAAAGAACTTAAAACTCTATAAATATTTTAGGTTTTCTCAGAAGTTTGCTCTCACCACTGCCGGCCATGGAGAATTAAATAGGTCTCATTTTGTGCCGATGTAGGCAGGGTTAGGGATTCAGAGTCAGCAGCTCAGCAGCTCCAACTGCTCTGCTCAGACAAATGAATCCCAGAAAGGTCCCAAAGAGTGATCCTGCTTATGCAAAGCACTGTTGTTCTTCATGAAGGGCTGGATTTCCCCTCCTGTGAAGCCTCCCAGACATATAATGCAGGTTCTCATACAGATTTTCAGCACCACTCAAAGTCATTCTCAATTGCATTGCAATGTTCAGGTCTTTGTTTAAAGGGCTTTATGTTTTTTAAACAACTGGGTTTGTTTTTTTTTAAAAAAAACAGCCCATGTCAGCCTGATGTTCACCTTCAGAGTCAGCCCGCAAATCAGCAAGAACAAGATGGTAACAATTCTCTCCAGAAATATTTGTAATTCAGACTACCTAGAAAAGACATTTAAAACTTCTCATGTCACTGAGTTATTGTCCTTAGATAATAGTGCACTTACCTTAATCTTGGAACTCCTAACCTGGAAATATTTCATATCTCTGGTATTTTAAAAACGGAAAAATACAGCACTGGCTGTCTAATCAAAGATATTTCTGAATTTGTATTTTATAAAAAAGAGGTGTTTATACATCCTAAATACAATTGATTTTTTCCAGGAATTAATTTCCTGCAAATGAAACTATTTACAAAAAAACATGCTTTTTCACCAGTCAGGAGTCACAAGATGAGAAGCAGCGACCACCAGAAGTGAAAAAAACACAAAGTAGGTAGTGTGTATCTAGTTAAAAAATTTGAACCTGATCTCTATGAGGATATGACTAAGTTTTATTCACCACTTATTACTTCTTATTAATTCACTTACATTGCAATTACGCAATGTAAAGAAAATCAAGGAACTCAGAAAGTATATCTAGTTCATCACAACAATATTTCAAATATTATTTATATAAAATCTTAAGATCTTGCCTGCAAAACAGATGCTTCCACATTGAGGGCAAACCTCCCTGGAGGTGATAATAACTTAAACATCTCATCTGAAGCACACAGGTTTGATTTGTTTTATAAATGTTATTATTAATGATTAATATTAATTCTAGTTTAAAATTAAATTATAATTCTTTACTTGGATTTCTAAGCATTAACCATAGTTAAAATATACTTATGACCCATCTTAAAACAATAGCACTCAAACATCTTTAGAAATGTAAGAAAGGCTTCTCTGATGTTCCTGTTTTTCTGTGGGTCATCTCTTGCCCTTGGGTTCATCCTGCCAATGAGTTCATGGAGTTTAACATTAAAATGGCTGCATTTGTGTTGAGCCATGAATGTGCTGCGAGGAGAGGGAAGAATCAGGCTCAGTTAAAAGAATCAACATTTAAAACAGAAACAAGTAGAGAAGTGAATCTTTATATTTGGCATCTTCCTCACACCAGATATTAAAAAACATTCTGTTCAACATCAGCAAACTCAATGTCTCATTTATTTGAAGCCCAGCTCTCCAACTACAATCCTTTTTCTGTCTCTGGCACATGCATACTGATGCAACAGGTACCCACAGGTTACTTGCAGAGATTGTCACAGCAGATTTTTAATCTATAATAAAGAATGAGAAGTTTGTGTTGACTGAAAAGTAATGAAACTTTCCGTCAAGATAAATTTTACACATTAAATGTGCTCTGGGTTTAGATCAATGCAGATAGTGTCAAATAAAACAAAATACTACAAGGGAAGATTCACAAAAATTGATTGTGGCCAAAATACGCCCCGGCACTGCTAAGAGGTTTACTTCAGTAATGTCTGTGGTCATTGACTAGATCAATGAAATTCATTCTTTCAACAGCATCCAATTATCAGTTTACCGTGGAGTGAGCTTTCTAATAAATCAGTATACTTTACATAAAAGTAGACAAAGCTTCAATGAAACTTAATAGCAAAGTACAAAAATATTTTGGTTCCAGGAAACAGAGGTTTTATCACACCCAAGAAAAAGGCCGTTACTTGCCTTATTTAAGGCTGCCCCATAGGTAGTAACATTTTGAGGCAGTAACTTTCTGTTGGCTAGTTTATTGTTAGCAGGATAATAGAGTTTGATTAAGCACTTAGGACAGGTGATAAAAATGCTTCATTCACATTTACAGAATAAAAAGATGGCAGGCACAGTGAGTGCTAAACAACATAAATTCAGGCATGGTATCAGATAGTCAATTAAAAACCGCTTTCCACAACACAAGTTCTGAAATGCTTTCTTACCAATGTTACACGTCTCAGGTATGTGTTTTTCCATTCTCTTGGGCAAATAGGCAGCCAGTAACCATTTGAGCTTTACAGCAGAGTGGGTAGAGTGGCAGACTTCAGGTCCTCTACAGCTACTCTTCTTTGTGCTCTCTAAGAGATAATGGCATGAAGAGCCCCCAAACGTGCATGCTGCCTGTAATAGATCTGAGACACAGATAAACATGAGCACCACACAATCTGTAATGTGTTTGTGTCACACCACCTCTGTAGAGCAGAGGTTTTCTAACTATCTCAGAGGTGGGAAGTCAAAAGAGAGAGAGAGAGATGAAGGACCAGATCCTAGAAAGATCTTATGAAGTTCTGTTTAGAAATCCCAGCTGGCTGTCACATAAGACCAGGAGAAACCAAGCAGACATATCTATGGAAAGCATGCAGCACTGAGAGTCAAAGGGTCCAGTCTCAGAAGATCCAAATTCACCCTGATTAGCTGTGAGATTGAAGGCCACTTAAAATATGTTATTTGAAAATATAGCAATTTTACCCAATTCAAGGCCGAATGGACATCTCTATAGTGACCATAGGCAGAGAGAGGCCAGGAGTGGGACAGATGCACCTGTGTCCAAATCCATCACCAGAAGCCTGAGGAGAGGTTCATAGAATATGAAAGGCCATCAGTGCCTCCTCTGCTCCTTGCAGAACATGGATGTGTACATCCAGCTCTACTTGGTCCATATTTTTACACCAATAAACCATATTCTGCTGTTCTAAGCTCATTGCTCTCATGGGTGCTGTTATTTAACCTTTAGTGTGCTCCAAAAAATTCTGCAAAAAACATGGATTGTGTGAGATAAACCACAGCGTCATTGCTGGCATATTTGGCCCCTGCATTCACAGCAGACCTGGCGCTGCTGCCTGGCTGGCTTCATTGCAGTGCTGGAATTACTAGGAATCAAAGGACCAAAAACCTACAATGCCTGAAGGTGAGCCTGGCCACTGCCCTGCATGAAGCAGAGCACTCCGAAAACACTCCCTGGTGCTGCACTGCACTGTTCCACCTGCCTGAGTTCTGTCTGCAGTACCACAGATGTCCACAGGACCCGTGCCACATGTCCTGGGGGCATCTACTGCATCATACACTAACTTGGATAAAAGAGCAGGAAAAGGGCAAACCCTAAAAGCCAGTTGTTATTTTGTCTAGCGAATGGAGTGAATGCCAATTATTTAAAAACCTAACTGATCAATTAATATTGATTCTGCTTTGCTTCCCATTGATTACCAGGCTCAATGCAAGAGAGGAAAAAGAAATTGCTCTCTTGTATCCTTGATCCTGAGGTATAGTTGTGGCAGCTTGGCATACAGCAGTAGGCTGTTCTTCATAAAATCTACGCAGAATACAAATTCCTATTGACATCAGCATGAAAAAAATATCTGATAACTCCTTCATCACAGGTTGTATTGTACTGAAATACTCCCCACAATGTGTTTTTCATTGTATGTGTCCCAGAGGTGGTATATTTGAACAGAAAACTCCATGGCTGTAGGAAGTATACATTGCTGACAAAAAGTTATCAATCAATCAGATACTGGAGTCAGTGAATCACGAGTACCTAAAACTGGTATTTGAGGGGATATGATTTTTAATTTTTGGATAAGTTGAACTTACCCACGAAGAAGGGAAGATGGGAAGAAGGGAAGATGGGAATGGTGAACATCCTTTTCAATTGCAATAAACTCAGCAAGATTCTCATCTCCTTTCAGCAGCAGATGTTTGTTCTTCTGTGCATCCTTGTGACAAAACTACTGCTTAAAAAAAAAATAAAATAATTGTAGTTTAACACAGTGAGGCATAATTCCCAAGTAGATGATGAGAGACCATAAAAGTTCATAAAAATCAGTTTATCAAAGACAGTTCAGTGAGGCATGTTTTGATCAGTGAGAAGTACCTACAGAGATGGTACAAGAGATGGTACAAGCAGATTTTTAGAGATGGTACAAGCAGATGAGTTTCTGTCCTAGGAAAATTCTCACGTAAATTGAAACCTCTGAACTTGATCTTTCAGTTATGGGAAGAACCCAATAAAGGCTCTGAGCCTGGTGTTCCCATTGTGCTGGCAAACACACAACAGCTACCAGTGAATTTAGCCCCCTTGCAGCCTCGAAGCCTACAAGTTGTCCTAAGTGTATCTAATTTGCTGGATCTCTCCTAGGACAAATTTGGCAGGACTTTCAGATTCCAGCTTTGCTGATCACCAGTGCCACAGCAGCTTTAAACAAAGTCTGAATCACGTTGTTGAACCTACCTGTGGACACAGAGATGTTTGAATCTGGGTGAACCTGGATTATAAAACACCTAGGCTGGGCAAAGCCTTGTTATTTATTTCCAGAGGTTAGAAACAAAGTTAATACCTTGTGCTCTAGATACCATACATTGACTGTGTGGTTATAAACATTTACATAATGTTCACACCAAATATTCTGTGTCTTCCCACTGGGTTTTAGTATTTGTGGGACTCACCCACAGCTAATATAAAAATCTGTGCATACAGACATCTTCACCATGAGCCTTAGCAATGAGGTGAGCAGGCCATATGCACCTCTGCTCAGGCAAGGAGCCAGCTGTGGCTGTTCTGTGCCTCCCCCAGGACACACTGCAGTCCCTGGAAGGCTGAGCTCCTGTTCTCCAGCTGCAGCTGCGTGTCCTGGGCATGGAAAAGATGCACCCCTGACTAGTTGGGGGGTTAGAGATGAAAGTCAACACCTTGAATCTTTGAATTCCCTTCAATCTGGGAGTATATAGAGCACTTTGTCTTAGAATTAGACTAATGATGACACAGTACTTTCAAAAAGTCCTGACATGTATTTTAAATGCCTAAATATGAGCTTGTCTGATTTTTTTGGAAAACCATCTAAAAACTCCTTTCTCTGTATTACACTCATAACTGAAATGATAAAATATAGATATAGACACAGTCTCTGATAAATCTTTTTTTTACATTTTAGCCCTAAACTCCTTTCACTTTCCGATGCTTACATATGCATATTTCCATATTATAGTTTTCATCTTCTTATATGCTTTCCTCACAGTTTCACTTTCTCTGTTTAAAGGAGTAACAATTATTTAAAATGTAAAAGCTTTCTCTCGATTTTGAAGCACGGCTCTGAGATATTCATACACCAATAATTAGATTCCAACACTAAACCATCTTTTACCTTGCCTATTAAAAGTAAATTTATAACAGACTGATTACATCTCCCCTACAAGGTGCATACAAAAAAACTCCAATGAAAATGATTTAGGATGGTTTAAAACCAGCATCATCAAGATAAAAAAAGGGACCTAGAAAATAATTATTTCTGTTGCATTCTTGTAACCTACTATGAGAAGCAAATTCAGAAAAGTTATGAATCTATATACAGACGGACATACAGACCCACAGATATTTAGCTCTCATCAGGGAGACATGAAGACTCTCTTGTGTTTTGATCACTTACCAGCATTTCTATCTCATGCAGTACGTTTTTCGTGTAAGGCTTCTGTTAACAAGCACTTTAATAGATATCTTTTTGGATGATGTAAGAAAATAGCCAGTTTTCATGCCTTTCTTATTAAAGAACTCTTTACTACTTATAATTTTTACTAAAAACTTTTTTTTAGTTGCTCATATTTCCATGTATACAGCTTCATACACTAGAGCAATTTTTATCCAAGAATCCTAAGGTACTAATAGGATTGAATTAAATTAAAAATCACAGTGGTAACATGGACCAGAGATTTTGTGGCATGTGGGTTCTTGCATGTGTGTCTCAAGATGGGAAAACCAAATGATAAACTATGATTTTGGTTATGAAGTAATTTAGTAAAAGCCAATTAGTAATAAATATTTGTAATGATAGCCAGGACATAGCTAGCATATTTTTTCTAGTATCAATGCCCTGGATAATCCATGACTTCTGCAGTTACTTCCAGCAGCAACTAGTAACTCATATTCCCTGAGTCACCCGCTCTGAAGTATTGAATGCGTTACTTCACAAACCCTGACCTGCTATCACTTGTTCAAACTCTTCCTGTAGTCAGAAATAGAGCCTGAAAAATAATTTAAAGATGCAAAATGCAGAGGTCCTCTGAGGAGGAGGATATTATCTGTTCTGTCAGAATAATAATTGTAGCAATCATAATCAAGATATCTGAATTACTAGTGTTAGAATGCAAAGTTAATTCTGGCTCTACAATGTGTAGGAACAGAGCAGGACACAAGGTCTTGAGGTCTGTATCATACTCAAAATTTTATAAGTTATTTAGTTATTTTAAAAATATTTTGATGGGGGAAAAGGTGGATGTGTAGCTCCAGAGGCAGCAGAAAAGCAGCTTTCAAGATACATGTGAATTGGAGGTGCTGCAGTTGAAAGGGCTGCGAGTGTACACTTGGTCGCCCTTTGGCTTAGAGCATTACACAGTTACACGCTGAAAATTCTCACCAGCGTTTCACTTTAAGCACTAAGGAGAAGAAAAGGACTCATCTACTTGGAATCAGATGCTGGCAAACAATTGACCAAAACCTTTGTGTACTTCACTACCACATAAGAAACATTAGCTCTGTAACGAGTCATAGGCTGTACCCCACATGGATTCCCTGTTGTTTCATAATAGAATTTATACTACAGTCATTTTCCCTGCGGGGATTCTAATACATATCTTTTTTCCACTACACAAATACCTATTTTCATGAATTTCACTGGAAATTCATATAATTGAGCTATCTCTTCATTGTTACATCTATTTCAAATTGATCAGTGAGTTAAAACTTTGGTAAAGGGAGTCTCTGGGCATCCTGGTAGAAGTATCACATTGGCCTCATTTCCTTAAGGAGGCAGGTTAAAAATACACAAAAATATCTTTCCAAGTATATAACTGACCAAGTAACACTAAAGTCTAAAATAAATGGCATGTCCAGATATAATGCAATAGTATGTTAGGATCAGCATATTTAATTTGGTTGTCTCTGTGTTTTGTTACTATTTCTACATGGGTACAGGACATGGCAGAACTGCGTGACATGCTGATGCTCTGCTCCAGCACGGGAGGGGTGATTCAGTAAAATAGCACCAGAGATTCAATAACATCACTGGGCCTTGAGTTCAGTTTCTTGCAAGAAATTTAAAAATTCCATGAACAGTTTCTTGTACCACACATTGATATTTAAAAAATATGAGATAATGCATCATCAGGGAAATGTTACTGATCTTACCTAGAAATAAAGTTGTTATTAAAATTTTTATAGCAGCTAGGGAGCTGTACCTAGGGAGCTGTACCAAGTGAGCTATACTATCAGTTGGCTTGCAAATATCTTTCATGTTTGTGTTCCTAAGGCTGCTTCTACTGCAGAATTAACTTTTATCATCAACTAAGTCACTACCTTACTTAGCATTTTCAACACTTCAATACCTTGTGTAGTTAGGAAATTATTACCAAAACTTAATGATCTTCAGTTTCCCTCTTGCATTGCTACAAAAATAGCCTAGTGAAGGCAACAGCTGAGAAACCTTTGTATTGATACAGTGAGAACACCTTGATAAAGTGAAATATGCTTGTGCCATCAGCCGAGAACAGTGAATTGGTAGAAGCATTACTGGGAAGAAGAAAATCAGATTAAATAATTAGTGTCAATTAGCCCAAGCAAATAATTCTATAAACAATTGGTCTCTAGTGCCCTGTTTAATTATGTGAGACTTTCATCGCTTCTTATCAAGTCTGCTTTGATTTATGTTAGACTCTTGAGCATCCCAGAAGTATAATTAATTCTTGTCTTGTAAATAAACCTTTGGTAATTAATGGTAGCAGAAAACACTACACTATCTTTTTTAAACTATCCCACTATGGAACTATGAAGACTTGAAAACTATTTTAGATTTCAGGGTAAAAATGATTCACACTGCAGGAAGAGACATGATAATTGTAACTAAAGGCAAACTTTTTAGAAAGAGTAATACACTAACTACCATTATATTAAACAACCATTCTGTGTTACTTACTATAAGTAAGTAACTTAAAATGTACACCTTTGTAATCTGGATTTAGACTGCCATATCTATTTTACTTATATTCAACTCTCAATCCCCATATTAAAAGAAATTAGAGTTAATTATTTTCAGATGTAGGCAGCAAATACAATTTCTGCAAAAGAAATTCATAGCTAAGATAAACTTCCCATTAAGTGGCAATGCTTTGAAAGTTCTAGCACAGTCAGTCCTTCCTAGATACAGGAATCTCAGCTAATCCCAGAACTACATGAAAACAACTACATAGGAAGAGAATGGAAAATCACTTCAGTTGCCCAAGTCAATATAGTACATAACCTGAATTGTGCTATTTGAATTTGTAGGTGCATCTCCTCTAAATCACTTGATCCTAAAATTCCTCTATTTGATGGCTTTGTTACACTTGAAAAATTAAATGCAGTATACTTTGCCTTGAGTAGATTCCCATAGCTAATGAGAGCAATGGCACTGCAAATAAATAGGCACTGAAAATTATCAGTTAATGTAAGTGTGTAGTAGATATTTTCTAAATTCATTTGGAACAAGATGAATTGCAAAAATGTTCATTGTTGGCCCATACTGTGCTTTAAACTACTGATAGTACTACTGGTATCAGTGAGGAGGTATGTTACAGGTCTTTTTTGGTCTGGTACTGCATGGTACACCATGACTGCACCTTAGCAGTTCTAGCACTGTTGGAAGCTTTTAAATACAACAAAGAGTACTAAAACCTCAGTCCTTTGAGACTTAGGAATGTCCCACAATCCTGGCCACTTATTGCCCAGATGCTGTGGCTGCCTTTCCCTCTTTTTATTCAGATTTCTCTCCCAAAGATACGGGGGAAGACAGGACTGAGGATGAATATAGGGAGGAAACAGGGGGAGAGGGACAGTGCATTCTTAAGCATTTCCACCCCAATATGGTCTTGAGCATAGCATGCATCCAGATGCACAGCTGGACATTCTTGAAATTTCAGTTACAGTATAGTGGGGTACCAGTAGGCCATTGCATCTTCTTACCAGCTGTCAAAATTGAGCTTGACTCCATCATTTCTACAAATCTTCTGCAATTATTATAAGGATGCCATCACAGTGTTCCTTTGCCTCCACTTTTCCAGATTAAAGACCAGCTTCCTCAGCCTCTCCTTGAAAGGCAAATGATCTAAGTCCCTGACCTTCATAACCCTCTGCTGGCCCCTCTCCACTTTCTACACATGATTTCAGAACTGGCTAACCCAGGGAAACAAATATTCCCAGTACAGCCTCATCAGTAACCAGCATAATGGAATAATAACTTCCCCAAATCTACTGGCCTCAGTCCTTGCAGTATGGCTCAGCAGCAGATTTGTTTTATTTGCAGTGAGAGCATACCGGTGACTCATTCTCAGCCTGGTGGCCACTGTTCAGAACCTCTTCAGCCACGCTGACTCTCCTCACCTGTACATGCATGAGGTTACTCAGGAATCTGCACCTCTTGCTGAACTTCACAGATTTTATGTTGGCTCCATCCTCACATTTCTCAAGGCTCCTCTGGACTGAATCTCTCCTGCCAAACATGTTAACTAATCCTCCTAATTTCCTAAGAGTACCTTCTGTTATATCACTGCTGTTGATGATGAACACATTGAACTGGATCAGTCCCATTTCAGCATCATGGTGGTCTTTTTATTGTCAGCTGTTAACTGGACATGAAGTCCTCAATAAATGCCTCTGGGTCCAACAGCCAAGACAAGACCAAATGCATTTATCCGTCACTTACACGGGAGAGCTGTGGGAGATGGCATGAGAACCTTACTAAGGTCAAACTTTGTATCCACCACTCCTCTCCCATTCACATAGCCTGTCATTCCATTATATTGAGCAATCAGGCTGGTCAAGTCTGATCTGCTTGGCATTTGTTCTAGAAAATTCATCTCAACGGTCTAAAACTTTCCTGGATTCCTTACACAGTACTACGCTGCCTTGCCGAAAAATGTCTCTGTGGTTGAAATCCCAAGGAGGGTGAAGGTCTGTAATCAGAAGATTGCTGTAGCTGTTTGGAAAAGTATTGCCCATTCCATCCTTCAAAGTTAACAATTGTGCGGAAAGCTGTCAGGCTTAATCTTGTATGGAGATGCAGTCCTTCACTGGGAATTGAGGAGGCTGTTCTCTCCTAAGATTAGGACCTTTAATTCCTTTAATTCTGACTGCCTTGTTTAAAACCAACTGCCTAATACAGAGAAATAGCTAAAAGATCAAGGAAAATCTAGACAATGAGGGATGAATTCCCTGTAGAAATTGTAAATGTTATGCAAAAAATCAGAATGGTCATAAAAAAGGGATTGGTATAAACGCAAACGTTGAGCCAACCCAAGCACGACAAAGTCTGGGAGAAAACACTTCAGGTACAAGTTCAGAACACTGGGTTATGCAGAGAGTTAAAGCAGACAGCAGGCACAATGACATGTTAAATTACCCACATGATGTATAGCTTAATGAACCCCCTTGTGTTGATCATGCTTGGCATTAATCAAGAGCCATGAACAGATTCCGTTATTTTCTCAATGCTGCCCTGATAAACTGCAATTTCATTTAACCTTGGACAGGAACTTTAATAGCTTCCACGGGACAACTGTCAATACTTTCCTGGGTATACAGTGATTAAACTGCAACACAAGATGCATGTCATGAATTTTCTTCATTTGAAATTAGAGTTTTCATTTTTAACAACTATTTGCATAAAATATGCTGAAAGTATGGAAATATGTAAAGGCTCACATGATACTTAGATAGAAGTACACCAAGACAAAGGTTTTTAAAAAACAAAATAATTAACAACATATTAGTTAACATATTGAGAGCTTCAAATAACCTTATGTTCGGGAAACAAGACAACAAAAGACAATAATCCAAAGAAGGGCTTGACAATGTGTCCTTAAGTTAGCTCATTACGCATCAGATATTGGACATTACACACTTCTTAAGCAAAGGCAATACTTAAAGGCTAAAGGCTTAGCAAAGGTGGGGAAATGTGTTGTTCCTCAACTTCAGCGGTTTCTAGAGACAGCTTTGGGTGCTTTTTTGCTCTAAAAGCAATGTTTGCTACTCCCTGAGTCCTGCCTCTCTGCCTCAGAGGCACCATAGAAGAAAGAATTACTAGATCCACTTTGTCTGGAGGTGACTAGTCCAGGTGAATGTAAAAGGGGACAAAAAATAAGACAAATACAAAACCAGTGCCTTTCCCAGGCAATCTGCTCTAACAGAGCTCTACAAATGACTCTTTTTTCACTACATTCATTTAAAAGATATTTTCACTTGTTGCCACTGATAACAATGGGACAACTAAACTGGATCACAAATGACTGAGAAATTTGTTATTTTTAATTCTCAAAAATCTTCATTATAGTTATGGACTACAATTGCAGGAACAATCAAACTACAAATGCCTCTGCTTGGACATCATCAATTACTTTTGCAATTTTTTCTGTGTGTTGTTTTTTCTACAAAACATCAATAATCTTAATAAGAAAAAAAAAATTCTACACTTTCCCAGATTAGAGTGGTACCAGTGAAAAGCACTACTAAGAGTACTGGTAGCAACCTGTTTGCAATAGCACCAGCTAAAATGCTCTGGTTTTGACTGATGTGGGCCATTTAGCAGCAATGCACAAAATACACACAAAACAGGGAATGGGTAGGAAGCAAACCAAAGAAAGGGGATGATTCTATCAGGATCATGCACAAGCTAAGATCAGAGATGGAAAGAGAAACCAGGAATAGGGTGACCAGGGCCAACATAAGCACATGATTTAGCAGCTTATTTAAAAAACTGCACCTCTGAAGGTAAGTGAAGGTAAAGTTTCCAAACCTTCAGAAGAGGATCATTACTGTCACGCTAAAATGCTGTCTTGGAGAGTTCCCATTTGTGCAAAATGCTTCATTTGCAGGTAGAAATGTAAAAATCCTTCATTGAGAAGGAAAAGTAAAAAAAATCAAAACATCCTGCTTCCAGTCAAAGGCAGAGCAAAACAACAGGGTAAGGTAGGGCTGGAAATAGGTTACAGGGTTGGTGCCTGGAAAGTGTACAAGTTTTCAAGCATTTGTCCTGATTCAAGCAGAATATAAACAGACTGAATCGCAGCTCAGACTGCTTTTAAACCATATTAAATCAACAGCCATACATACAGCTAACTCCCAGCCTAGGGTACTAGAGAGGATTGGTTTTTATAGTGTTACAACTATGAGGTAACAGTTACTGCTGGCAATTGACGCCAATGAATCAAACATTTTTTCGATATCTCAACAGGTCTTCATCATAAAATGGACTGCAGCTGAACAGGGCCTGGAAAACCCTGGCCAGTCACAACAGCTCTGGTGCGAACCTCTGAGCATTATGTGCTCAGAAAGTGCACTGAGCTACCCATTGGCAAATAGGTGAACTTAACACACCTAGAAACAAAAGAAAGGCAGTTGGTGGTGTAAATGTGAACAAAGCATGTGGCGGTGGTCCAGCCCCTTGCATTTAAAGTGAGTGACACCCAGTGGGTGAACTTCTCTGCCCAGGACTCCACCCTTGAGGAGAATCCTGAGGGAGAACGCAGAGGTTTGATATCCACGCCCACGAGATGCCACTCACATCTCATCTCCACCCTGTTTCCAGACCTTTCTTCCCTCCTTGGTTCAGGATTGGTCCCACTGGTTCATGTTTTATAATAAGTTCATATACTATGCAATTAGTTTCTAGAAAGATCTCAAGGGCTCCGTTTTGGATTTGATGTCCCAAGTCTGTCCCTCCTCTCCTGTCCCCTGAGTGGTCAGTGTTAACCCTTGTCATTCCCTGGCTGGTTATCTCTGCTGTTCCTTCCCCCCCGTTCTTCTGCCCTTAAAAACCTTTGTTCCACCCTTGAAGGGGGCTGTTCTGTTGGCTCCCGCCTATGCCGCGTTTCCTCCGTCCCTCGAGGGACGAGAAATAAAGCCTAGGTATATAGCCACAAGCAGCCGGGCTCTCTCCTTCTTGTCTCTGCCGTCGCTCAGAAACAGCTACCGGCGTAACCTGCGAAAAGCCGTTTGCCACGCAGTTCCCTGCGGAACTTCCATCCGGCCCCTGTGGATCCAAGAACTAAAGGCCCCAGAGCCCACTGTCAGCTCTGAGGGCATCGGATCACATTGCCGCCCGCCTGGCTTGGGCAAAGGAATCGGTCGGTGCGGCAAAAGCAATTTTGATCTCCTAGGCTGTTTCTTTTTCCCACAGCTCCTCCATGAGCTAAGTTTGAAGTTTACCCCTCCCACCAAGAAAAATGTGATTCTCTACTCTATATGCTGAAAACAAGGGAAGTCTAAGAATACCTGGAGACTTGATACTCTGTTTAAAGGACTGTAATGACCTGGACAGCTTACTTAATATAAATTTAGAGACTCTGATGAAAGAATGCCTTGTACTTGCACTTGAACATGATTCACACATTCCCAGCCAAGGCAGTTTCAATTGTGTGCTCTGCCTTCCTGCATAATACATGCTACGGGAGTTCTCCCAACAATTTCTGCCTCAAGCCACAGCTTGTGATAAAGCTGTAGTGTACCTTCAGAAAAATATGCAGGCTTGATTTAATTTATAGAAAACTGACTGCATCCTTTGGCAGTATTTTCCACTGGTTAATTGTTCCCCCTCCTCAGAAATTTCCAGTTTAGAAACTGCTGATTTTGATTTCTGCCATTGACTCAAGTTATATGTGGCCTTTTGTTTTGTTTTGTTTTTTTAAAGAATCTTCTTACCTCAGCTAATACCTTGCTATGCAGAGGGTTATAGACCACACTCAAGTTGTTTCTTTACCTTTTTTTTTTAAAATAATCTAAATAGGTTAGGTTTCTTTGGGCTGCCACTGTAAAGAGCACTTTCCAAGTCTCCAATCATTCCTGCAGCTTTCTTCTGAACCTGATCCAATTTTCCATCATCCCTTCAAAAAGTTAATATCTTAGTGGGATGCAACATTCATATAGTAACACTGACATGCAATTACTACTTATTAGTGATAGCCAAATCTAGGTACCTCTCTAATATCAAAAACACGATTTAAACTAAGAGAAAAACGCATACGCAGCTGACTTAGAAAGAGTTGTTTTAATTATTATTTAAAAAATCTTTTTACTGGCAATTTAGCATCCCATCACAGTACAGTAAAGCCAGGAATAAACATGTAAAAGTTTTAATTTAAAAAGAACAGCATGAAGCTTGAAGGCTGATTTAACAGATACTGCCAAGCTCAATCACCTGATGTTAAGTTGGAAAACATTTCCTTGGTGCCATTAGAAAACACTGTTGGCTACAAAACTACAGTGTAACTAATGCTGTTAGATTTCACATATATTGAAAAAGTAAGACTCCTGGTCCCTAACCTATACCATCAGACAAATCAAGATGGAGAATCAGGCCAAAAGAACAGGCAATGAGCAAGAAAACTTGGAAGGTTTATTTCATCGTGATGCCCTGTGTACTCCAGTTTAATAAAGACAAGAGCCTTGCAGTTAAGCGGTACATCCTCTGAATAAGACACCGTTAAATAAAAGGGAACTTTTCTATTTTCTTTTTCAAATGGCAAATACATTCTATACCCCATGAGAAAGCTAAGGAACTACAGTAAATGCTGAATGTGACAGCTGTAAGGCTATATGAACATGTTTCTTTTCACAGAGATAAGGGCTTTTTTGGGACAGATTTTGTGATCTTTGGCTTTGCCCGAGTCCTCCAATTTTTTTGGCTAAGATTACAGAGTCAAAATCCCTGGATTATCTTGCCCCATCTTCTTTCAAATGCATCTTGTAAAAGGCTGCCTACTGTGGTCTATAACCCTCTGCCTACACGGTTAGGAAAGTGGAAGTTTCCACTGACCCTTTTGCCCTTCCTATGGGGTCTCCATAGACACCAATTCATGACTCTGAGGGAACTGGTGGAAACATTAAGGGAACTGCTGGAGACATTTGCATCCAGATGTTTCTAGCTATAAAAAAACCTCAAAGATTTGCAAGAGATCTCAATACCAGGAAACTCCCCCTTCCCACCACTGCTGGTAAAGGAAATAGAGCAGGCACGTCGTGCCACCTGAATGTGCATCCCTGAAATAAGATGGTTTCATGGCATCAGCATCTATTTAGGTATATTTGTGGGGAATTTCTAACAGGTTGATATGCAATTTTTTCTGCCATGTCAATGCTATTACAAGCTTTACTCTTTAAGTGTATGACTGGGAGATTAAGGTTTTGATTTATTGAGCTATGTCAGCCAAAGTTTAGAATTATATTTATGCTGAGTTCATTTGTGCTGTTAAAGAAAAGCTATCCAGAGTATCAGCAGAACAAATGTTAACTAGACAGTTATTCAAATCTCTAATGCAAAAGAGAGGGGAAAGATCAACATGCTTTAAAGAAAAAAAGTGAAACAAGAATTCATCTATTTAGTGTGCCAGCACTCTTATTACCAGCCAAAAGTCATTGACTAACACAAATATTAAAGTAAACTATTCCTAAAATTGAAAACAGAATCTGCAATCCAGTCAATAGATGCAAATTACTAAGGTATTTTTACAAAGAGATGTTTGGAATAGCTTTTTACATAAGAGAGATTTAAATAGAAAAGTGTATAACGCAAAATTATCCGTCAGTCTGTTTGCTGTTTAACAGCGTATTCTGAAGGTCAGATATTTTGATGACTAAAATATTGATAATATACATTTATATAGTACCAGTGATCTGAAAGAACCAGACATCAAGGTGATTTAAAGACTAAAAGTCTGAACATATATGTGAAGAAGCCTCAGAGGTGGATGGATGATGGACCCAGGTAAATATAGAGATAGCTGGCGCCAGTTTGTGCTTTGCTGCTATTTCTAGCTAGATCTAGAGCAAAATCCCACTGCAGGTATTCCATGTAAAATATACCTGCTTGCAGTAGAAGGCAAGAGGAGTAAAGCATTATACTAAAATCTTATGCTCTTCTTGAACTAGGGTCTCCATCTCATCAATAAAAGTTAGAGAGAATTGCAGTGTCTGTGGGGGGAGAGACAGGGAAGGCAAGGTAAGGCAAAGCATGGCATGGCAAGCAATTGTTAAACCCTGAAATTCCTATATATTTCACATAAATATTATGCAATATTCCTTTGAATATCTTAGAAAACATTGAAATCTAAAGGCTTGGTGCTCACGGTCCTAACTGTTTGTTCAGCTGTTTGCCACTAGGCAGACACACAGCAGTGGGACAGAGGACTCACAAAGTCCCCTCACTATGTGCCAAGAAAAAATTAGACTAAGCTATAACTTTTGGTTGATTCAAGGTCTGTTGTGGGACAGCACATTTCTGAGGTACTCTACAGATCCTCTGATGGACGCTTCAGAGCATGACATCAACAATAGATAGCAACAGCATCAAAACCAGCTGCCCACTGAGCAGTGGTTTAATTTTTTTTATCCTTTTTTCTTTTTTTTAAACTGTAAGAACTAAATGGGAGAGGATGTATCCAGAACTTTCATGTTTTGGTATATGACCAGTCTTAAAAGATAGAAACCATGTTGCAGAGTATTTGTAATTCAAATACTTATCTGGAGTTATTTATATTCTTGTCACTTCCCCCACCCCCAGCTAACATGGAGTCAGATTCTATTCTCAGTTAGCCCAATGAAAGTCCACTGAAATCAATGGAATTACTTGGATTCACTCCAATGTAACGGAGAACAATGGTACTGAACGTCACCATTGTGCTTTTGCACCTAAGCTGCTCCTTTAAAATATAAGTATTTGAGTAATTCCTGCTCTTTATTTTCAATGGAAATACATCTGCTTCTTCTTCACCTGGAAATTTTAAGTGAGTAGCAATGTCCAGTCTCTTTACAGATGCACTGTCTTCCAATGTGCTTGCTAAATAATTTAAATCGACCTCCCTTCCCCCCTCCCAATACCTGGTTCCAATCACACTCAAATCATATTACTTATTATTCCTGCTATGAAAATCATCAAATACAGTAGGAAAAGATTTATTGTATCTCTTTAAGAAATAAATAATTCATTGAATACATTAGATGGAGTATTGTAGACTTTCTGAAAATCAACAAGATAGCTATTTCTCGCAGCTGATATGGTTTAGAATGCTTTTAATCTTGGAGTAGATAATAAGTTATGTTTCGGAAAAAAAAAAAAAAACGTAAAAGGGAGAAAAGACAGTTGTGTAAATAAACAATACTGCTTTCTCCTCCGAAAGGTGTCTATGTCCAGAAAAACATTTAAAAGTGCAAGAAAAATTAACAGCTTGCTTAAAACAATACAATTTAATATTTTAAATCCTCTCCTGACAAGGGATGATACAGTTTTCTCTGAAATAATCTTTAAGTTAGCATAACAAGAGAATATAACATGGAACAGGACTACATCTAGTTGGGAACCCAATATATTTGTTATGAATTCTGGGATAAAGTAAGAATAAAGCAATGGGAGAAGCAGACTTTTTAAATTTCTTTTCATAGCCAGTGAAATAAAATTTAAAATACCACTCTTGTTCTTTCCAGCACTCAAAGTGTAAAGTAGATGACAGGTTCAAAATTACTGGATTGTGGTTTGGTCACAAATAATAGAAGACCACAATGTCCACTGACTTCTCCAGGTCACTGTGAAAATCCAAGCTTTTGGTCTTTGGTCTAAACATAGATGACATACTAAAAATAGTCCTACATCCTTGAGTGAGACAGAAGGAGCCAGCAGCCTTATTCCTGTACTGCAGAGGTCTTCAGCTGAGATCAAGTAATCGTATCTAGAAATCTGGTCATAATTCAGAACATGTTTAGTAAGGATTATTCATTTGGATCAGGTAGAATTTCTGAAAGATTGGGTTTACATCCAAAGATACGTACAGTCAGTTTAATCTAACATCTCTGTCTTAGAATTTGATTGTCATGGATGTTGCTACTTCATTACAAATGAGAAGAGTATTCAGTCATGCTGAATGGGGATATTTATATGTAAATATAGGAATTTTTGCTTTGGCAATAACTTCATTTCTGGGATGGAAGTTTATGTGATTCTCCCAATGCTACATTAACCACCAAAAAAACCTGACACAAAGTAAAACCAAAAGACAAGCCTGTTACTCTGTCCCTGAACACATTTAATGTCTCACTTCTACCCAGCAGCCCCTACAAAACTACACAATCAGACAAAGAAGATGGTTTGAGCCAAATTTGCTCCTGATGTCAGTCCTGGGAAAATCAATATATTTGTTCCCAGAGTGACCCAGGCCACATGGATGCTTTATGTAAGTGGTCTCTGGATCCACTGACACGGGAAACTTTTCATGTCTTCAGCAGGAAAAACATGAAAATACAGAGATGTTCACACAAAATATTCACTTTCAAAGTGTGTTCATGTTGCAAATTTAAGCCCCCTCAACTTCTGAAAAATCAGAATTAAGCTTGCTTTTTCAACTTCAATTTGAGCTCGTTGCACATATGCATGATAATAAGTCTTTAACTGCAGAGACACATACATCATTCAGTTCATAGGATGGACGATGCTCCCAGAGTGAGCAGCTGTTCAATATTCTTTTTATTCTTATCACTCAATATGTGGCTCCATGCCTTCCTTACTGCACATCATTCAAACCCTGTGCAGAAAACTGAATTTATATCTTTATGGGTGTTTCTGTAGCATTCTCTACTAGGGTTTCTGAGTGCTTCCCAAATACTAATTAATTTGCCTTTAAACCTGAGAAGTGAGACTGTACTGTTAGACTCACTTTATAGATGGGGAACTGAAGTGCTGAGCCATTATGGCCAAGATTGATGAAAATGTGTACTAATTTGGGGTCCTCAATATGATGTGCTTAGAGCTAGATTATCCAAGATGCTTAGCATTTTTATGGTATTTTATGTGTTTAAAGCATAAGTCCCATTGATTTCAGCAGCATCTGTGAGTACTCAGCACTTCTGTGAATCAGTCCTGAGTGTATGAAGTTGTGCACTCAGGAAGTAAGGAATACACAACAAGTGCATTCCACCTATAAAACTTTCACTTGAATCACGTGAGGAATCTGAGTCTACAAAAGGGACAAAATCAGGATAGATGAGGGTTCACTTCTGGAGCTACAGTTCCAGAAGAATCCTTTCATGGATCACAACATAGAGTTGTTTTTTTCACAAGAGAGCTTGCTGTCTCCCTGTTCTGGTGTCATTTATGGCAGCTTCTCAATTTTTCATGATACTCAAGCAGATGACAGACTTTAATGTTAAAGTACCCCAAGAAGCCCTTGTGCCTGACAAAGTTTGAATGCTGTAGAAAAAAAAAGAAAAACAAGAAGACTGTTAATTTTATGACTGATACATAGCATGAAAAAGAACACTTAGGGCTGTCTAGGAAAGCTTAATTCTCTCCATTTTGAATCTCTCGGTTGAATGTATTCAAGAAAATAATTGTAAAATAATTCTTAAAATTAGCTACAAGATGCTTGCTCCTAAAATTAATTTTGGAATTGATTAAATTTTAAATTCTAAATTATTTTTTTCTTTAAAGTTTTAAGATTTGGCGGACCAGTAGTATGGAAAATTTACCAGTTTTAATGGAAAAAATTCACAACATTATAAGATGGATAAATATAGAGCCTTAAAATGGAAACTATTGAGCTGCCTCTACTTCAGAATTTTGGAGGAGGCAGAGGTTGGACAATGACAGTATATTTATTCCTTGTCAGATTCTGACTGTCTTCATTGTCTTCTTTTCTTACACTATTACTCATATCCCTTTGATTTAAAAAAAAAAAATATTTGCCCTGATAATTATTGAGCTCTCTTTTTGGTTGTTGTTCGCTGGGATTTTTGGAGGTGGTGATAGGTTGGGGTTTTTGATGATAGATTCTCTTTATACATGGCCATATTCTATATTTGGCTATTTTGTGATTTTCATCCCATTTTGTAAATTGATTTCCTTTCAAGGAACATATGACTTTTCCCTGGGATGCATTTAATACCTACACAGAGAGGCTGTGAATAGGGAAGGATTTGGAGCTATATCCACTGTACTCTCACTGTTTCTCAGCAGCCTGTTGAAACTCTAATGACTGATCTAATAAGCCAGAAGTATTAGAAGGTCAGAGTGAACAACATTGTTCAGTTTGACCTTCCATTATTTATGGTTTGTCACATCAGCTATCAAAGCTCCGAGCCAGGAGTTGATAAGGAGCTGAATCAGCAGCACAGGCACGACACTGCAACATTCTCACTTTGTGTGAATAGCAGCCCTGCGTTGTGGTGACCTGTGCAACCACCCATGACACATGTCCCTAAAGGTGGTCCCTGCCTGTTCACTATTTCATGTAGAAACTCTCTTTGTAAAGTTCAGGATTAACAATACAGTTGGCACTCAACTCTTGCTTTTCTTTTCCTTAGAAGGTCCAGAGACTCCCAAATAATCTTTGGATTCAAAGGCTCCTCTTTTTATAACAGATCTATTTTCACACTCTTCAGACCATAATTTAATTATTAGATAAATTGTGTGGTTAAAAAAACCCCAAACACATACAGTCTTAAACTTGGAGGCAATTGCATCTTCTTCATCTGAGAGAGAGGGACCGCACCCCAGCAGCAGCAAAATTGCTTGATAAAGAAAAGACAGTGATGGAGAAAGTGAATCAGTTCCTAAAATCAACTCCTGTCTGCATTTTAGCACAGAATAAAATGGACTGGTTTAGGGTTGGAGCAAGCCAGTGGGTGAGTGTTACAGTCCTCAGTATGTTAGACTCTCAGTGGGATCACAGAGACAGCAAGAGGACAACTCATGGCATAGCTCCTATAGGCTGTGGGATATTATAGGTGCTAAAGGGTCTCAGAAGCCAGAGCACACACTCTGCAATCCAAGCCAGAAATGGATGCACGCAACCATCCAAGTATCAGATGACTTGCACGCAGATCAGGGTAACCACGTTAACAGGTGTTTTCTTTGGTACATTATTTTTTATTCCGTCATTATTAAAATGCGAATGGTATTTTATCAGTTTCTGATGTAATCAATGGCAATGTTGCTCTTCACTTCTACAGTGATTTTCTGGAAGCTGACAAAGTGACAGTATTGGCCAGGTCATTAAAGGCTGCAAATTTGTCTCTACCTATTTCACATAATTTAACAAATCATGAATACCTTTGAAGGTTGCTAATCCAAAGCACAAACTACATGTCATAAGTAATAAGGAGGTTAAGCGTGATTCCTTTTCATAAGGCATAGACTCCAAGTTGCTTCAGTGTCTGTGCACCCATTAAAATCTTCCTAAGCTTATTAACTTTCAGGATCTGCTTCCTCAAAAAGACTTGGAGGAGGGACTCAGTCAAAACATCACCAAGGCTAGTTACAATGTTTTTAACTCTTGCAATTTTATTGTGTCACAATATTTGGTGTTTTTCCCAAGCTATAGACCCCAGAAGAAAATGCTGTTGCAAAATCCACAGCTCTCATTAAAAATGCACACAACAAAACCAAATTCTATTCTGCACTGTTTCACAAAAAAAAAAGCATAAAATAAGTGTATACCCCAAACTCATAAACCAGAAGGAAAATGCAAAATATTTAATCTGTATCATCTAATGAGAAGGCGATGCAGAATTGGCAATGGTTTGTTTGCCTTCTGTTACAAAGCCTAGGAAAACTCCTATGCACAGTGATCTGGAGAAAACTTACTGGGATATTTCTACTGGAAAATAAAATTTCCAGGCCAGGGCTGGCTTAATTTACTTTCTAAATATGACAGCTGACAGGACTGTCTTTTCCGAGCTATGAGAGAAGGCCAACAACTAATTCAGTTACATGTTGTTTCCCCCAGCAGACACATGGAGGAAGATATTCACCTTTGGGGAGTCTAGCAAGTCCCTGTCCTTCCTTTAAGCTATTGTCCTTTTGACTAAAATCTTCACTCCTGCTCTAAGATTCCAACACTATGGAAACAGAGACCTGAGGAGGCACCAAATCAGTTGCTGTCTCCAAAAATCTGGGGGCCTAGATGAAGGTGAGCATGTCACTCCACATAGGGCAGAGACAAGTTTGGTATGTGCATGAAAAGAAATAAAGGAAATGGAAGGTATAGTTTTAGTTCCTGAACCAGAGAGACTGGAGGGAAAGTAGGATCTGATTGTTCATGATTCTCTTCTGTAGTACAGGAGATTTTCCTATTTCCGTAGGATTCTTTTCTGGGTTGGTCCAGCTATGGACCCAAGATGGTTCTTCTATCTGTAAATAGTAATAAAAAATATTTTTTGGTCTTTTTATGCGAACTTGGGTACCATTTTTGCAATCAGTGGTGAAACATTAAAATCTCCCCTAAATATAAGCCGATATGGTCTAGTAAGATCTCGTTCTAGGACTTGATATGGGTAAATATCTTGAGATTAGACTGGCATTTCTGTGGAAAATGTAATTCATTTATTTTTATTTAGAAAACATTAAATGAATCAATACCAACCTTACTAAGAAACTGCCTCCTTTCTGCATTCTTTTAAGACGAGCAGATAGACAGTGGTTAGAGGTCTGAGAATTCAAGCAGTAGGTGACAATGGGACTGAGCTGCTGAGCCGTTCTTTCAGAGGCAACGTGGGTGAAAGCCAAATCAAAATCACTGTGTAACCACAGCCTAAGTGTCACCAGGCACACTACAGGCAGCCTGGCAGCCTAACTTCAGAGGGTGGATTCCCCTGGACAGCAGAGTTGAGTTTAACAATGCTTAAATCCCTCTGTGCATTTTTGCACTTCATGCTTTCCCAAATCTTAGGACTGTGAAGCTGAAGTCGTAGGTCACAGAGGTGCATGCTTCACACAATTGCTGCTGGATGAGACTCTGAGGTTTATCACAGCAGCTCTTAATTGTGATAATAGGAAAAGCAATGCACCTTGTACTATTGACTTCTAGTTTGTCTACTATTGGAAGAAGACATTACAATTAATTTAAAAATTACTTTAATTTTTATTCTAGGTTTGGGGGTTGAGTTTTTTCTATTTGTTTGTTTGTTTGATGTATATGTTCATATGTTTGTTTTCTGCCTTTGACAAATTTGCTGGATATTAAACCAAAGATAGTGATGTTAAGCAGTTCTTTTACATGATCCTTCTTCCCAGCCTCTCCATCCCCTTCTCCTCTTCCTCCATCCCTTCCCTCTCTTCTCTGCTCCATACATAGTTATGTCAAAAAATGCCACTTTTGAGCTTGTGAGGAATAAGCTAAATTACATCCCTCATTTTCATCTTCCTCTAGCAGTCAGCACTGCAGTGTAATTCCTAACCTCTAAGAATAAGTATTTCTGCTTTATGCTCATGTATATACCTGCAATTTACATGCCCATGGGCCACATGCCTAGGTATAAATTATCGCAAAACATTTTAATTACAATTAAAACGTGTTTTATTAACAAATGCAGACTAAACTAATTAGATATTAAAAAAAAAAACCAACAACAAAACCCAAAAAGCTCATAGTAGGATCAAAATTCCAAAGATCTTTTACACTGCAAATTCTACTGTTCAAGCAGTGGAAAAACAATACAATTACATGCAAGGGCTTGTAGAGACTTGCTTAATGCATGATGAACACGCTGACCAAATACACAGTCCTCCTACCTCTCTCTCCCAGAAGTATCTGAAAAGAAGAGGACAGCTGTAGTCTTCCTGATTTTGGGCCATCACAGAGAATGGGATGACAGATGTTGAGCTATTCTTTCAGTGCGGGCAGGAACTCCTCTCTGTCAAACAAAGAAGATTGACAGTCTCAGAGCCCAGTTTATTTGTATAAAAAAGCCAGCTGCTTCTTTAACAGTTGAAGGCAGTATTCCTAGCATAGCGAAAGTAGATGAATAAATTAATAACTACTAACATGATGTCTGTTGAATGATTCTGTGGAAACAATAATTCCACAAAAATGTAACATAGACTCAATGTCACTTTTCCCCATGGAATGAAATGCGTCTTTACTACTGAACATACCAGGTTCCTAAATTGGTACTTGAAGCCATCCTGCAAGATCTAATTAATGCTTACTGCTATCATATATAAAACACTGACTGCATCCTAATAAAAAATTACTTTAAACTTTCTGCCTGTGAGAGGTTTTTCCGGTGTAAACAGATTTCTAATTACCAACGAATGGACTTCTACCATTTCAGAAAATCTGTTGAGTATTTGATATCTCTTTTGTCTACTTTTAATATAGCATGACACAAACTGATATTTAAAGGGTCATTCTTCACAGTACTATTCAATTTTTCATTAGCCAAGAACATCTAAGGAAAAAAGTAGTTTATGCCGTAGAAGTAAATTTTGAATTGCTGTGTCTGAAACATAAGAGTCCGCATACAAAAAAAACTACGGTCCGATTACAAACCTTTCCTAGTCACTAAAACTGCGAATTCCTTCTAATTAGCTACTGAACCCTCCACGGCCAGACCCGAGCACGAGGAGGCGTGTGCTTTACTGCTATCCACCTGCACCAGCTCAGCTTGCGTCGCCGTGGAAAAGGCGGATTCGGGTCTGTCGGTGNCCCGCCCGCGCCTTTTGTGCGGCGCCCTCCCAGCCTGACAGCGGGGCGGCCGTGACTGAGGGGGAGGCTGCGTGCGGGAGCGCGGGGCAGCGCGCCGGGGCCGCGCCCGCGGGCTCGGGCTGCCCGCATGCCCTCCTGCCGGACTAAGGCAGCGGGTTGGGCACACGGGCGTGCTCGTTCTGGGCACGCTGGTGGGTCAGCACTTTACATACAGGTGCACGTGGTCTGTGCGCGTCGCTGTGACTTGGGAGAGAGGGTCTGTGGGTCGCGCAGGTCACGGCTGCGGTCTGTCAGGGAAGCCCAGGCTCTCCGCCTGAACTCAGGAGTCCCTCCGACAGGGATAGGGGTGTTTCCCCATGCTTTGGCCCGGCCATCTCAACGTGGCCGAAGTGTTTACCTCAGTGTCGTTTCCAGCCCAGGGACAGCCCCACTGTAGCAAAGGCAGTACTTACATCATTACCATTTTTTCCTCCCCTCTATGAAACAGGCCACTACGGTAAACTTCGGCTGAGCCTCCTCAGTGCTTGAAGAACAAGTTTACATTTGCACAAAAATGAGCATCCTTTCAGAGGAGCAATGAATTTTTCTACCAGAAATCATTCTGGCCTTTTACCATATAGCTCTGGTACAGAGCAGTTGCTAGACAATTTGCTACACACTCCAGGAGCCTGTTGCCTTCTTCTTGTGCAGGCATCACTGCTCTGCATCCACTGGATCTAAAATCTCAGTCTGCATGTTCTCTTTGGACTTGGTCTCATGGAATGCAGTGCGCTCACAACTTAGGCCATTTCAAGAGGCCACACTGCATCTTGTCCAGCAGAGCTCTTCCCCTTGCAGATGGATGTTTCTCTTGGGTTGGTTACTGCAGTGATGCTGAATCCAAATGCCAATTTAAGGCATTCAGAGCTTCCTGCTAATTTAAATCAAACTTGCCTGTCCACAATTGCCAGGTATGCACAAGGCACCCTTTTACAAATGTTGTAAGAAATAGGACAATGATTCCTACCCAAAGAGAAAAAGAAAACCCATGTTTTAGGTGCTGATGGAGGCTGACCCTTCTGAGAAACCTTCTGGGTATCTTAGGCCAACATGACTAAGAAAAATCGAAGTAGACCCAGTCACCAGGACAGGAAAAAACAACATGTTAGACTGCTTCAGTAGGGTTATTCTCCTCCATCCTCTCACACGTGTCAGGAGTGAAAAATTTATCCACTCTGTGTGTGGGCAGATTGAGGTTAAGGAGGATGTTACACGGGGTAGATGTCCTGGATAGTTGCATGTAGGGTAACATATTAGCTGGGATAAAAACACCTTGCCAACACTAGTTGTGTGCCCCGAAGCACAATCCCAGTGATGACTTGCCTGTTCCCCAAGTAATAGGGAAAATAAGTGAACCTGTTGGTGAAAATATCTAATGTCATACTTGTGTTCCAAAGGTAGTCAATGAATCCACACCGTACTAAGCTAGTATGAAAAAGTGGAGCCCCTTGAATTTTTAAGGATTGGCAGGTACTTGGGGTATCCCTTAAGATGTGAACAGAAGAATCCTGTGATGGAAAGAAAAACCTGTCATGGATATGGAGGTGTTGCCAGCCTATCTCTTCGGGGATGGATTTATGATGTGGAGGCAGTGGGAAGAATTTGCCTAGGTGATTTGGATCCTCGGGGAAGTAGGGCAGGATCCACCCCTCCCTCTACAAAAGTAACTCAAACCGCGAGGAACATGGAAACCCCGGCAGGTAGGACTCTTCCTCCCGACTCAGCCAGCCCTGGCCGGCAGCACCCCGGGAGCGCTCCAGGGAAAGGGATGCATTTCCGTGGCCGGTGTGGGGGAACAGCGGTGCTGGGGAAGCCCTCGCTTCTCACAATTCGCATCTGCGTTCGCCTCCGCCATTGAGTCCTTCTTAAACGTACGTACGAACATACATGTACATACCGCTCGCCTCCACTGCATCGTCTTTGAGGATGTTTACCCAGAGAGACGGCATTGCGGTAGCGCTTTATTGCAATATAATGCACTGGGGGAAAAAAATAGAAGGGGCTCATTATGGTGGTTGATAAACATCGGAAAAGCACATGCCTGACCTTTCATCTGTACAATTAATTGTTCCAGCAGAAAGAAAATGAGTCTTAATTGTGCACAGCTTCCTAGAGGATCAGCTGTGTGTGCCTCTCTGCGCGCAGGGAAAAACGCTGTGAAGTTTTCCTGAAGGCTTTTACTTTCCACTAGGGCAATAACAAGAAGAAAGGAAGATCTCTATATCCTACCCCTCCTCTCTCTCAAAGAGAAAGGATATTGAACTGTAGTCATATTTCAGTGACCTGCAGCATTTCCTTCAGTTTCGTAAAACGGGCTTTTCCGCTTGTCCAGTGCTGTTTTGTGCCCATAATAAGGAAATTTTTAATAATGCACAACCATTCTCCATTTCAGACATGAAGGGTTAGCCCAAAGCTGCACCTTAAACCCGAACTCAGAATTTAGCTGTCAGATCACGTCGATAGCAATGGGTGGGTGGTCAGGGTTAGGAACGGGACTTCCCAAGCCCTGCTGTGCTGGTGTCCAAACGGTGTATGTGCAGCTTGCGGGCTCTGAAGGGGCCGCTCCCTGTGTCCTCACGCAGGACTCTCGGCTTCCAAAGCCTCGCTCGAGAAACGAACCTCTTTGGTCAGTGACTGGGGACATCAGCCACGGCGAGCCGGGGGACAGAGCGCCGCGGAAGGGAGGGAGGGGACGCGCCCGGGACGCCCCCTCCGCGCCGGGGGACTGTGGAGCGCCGGGGCCGCGGGATGGACCGAATTCCTCTCACTGCACTGACAGTCCCGCCGGCCCTGGGGGGCTGAAACCCCCGGGAGGCTGAAGTTTTGCTCCTTTCAGAACCGCCGGAAAAGCTCTTTTGTCTGGCCCCGGTTGATGATTAATAACCCCCGGCACCGATCCTGCCCTCGGCATCGTCCCTGGGGAGCCGCGGGGACGGTAGAAAGGGATCGGGCCCTTCCCGGAGTGCGGGTGGGATCCTGCCTCGGGAGTGTGACAGTCGTAAACGCACATTTTACCGATACTGATTTTTAATCTCTAAATCACAAAGGGACACATTCTATGCTCCTTAATAGAGCACAACGCCCATTGACTTCTGTCCCATTGACTTCAATGGGTGTTTCGCTCCATTAAGGACCGCAGAATTTGGCCTAAACTGACCGCAATAATTTTGTTGCCGGTAATGGAGCTTCAAAGCCATCTCTAATTAGCCGACGAGTAAGAATCGTTAAACATGCTGTACAATTCCGAGTGTGCTACGTGGGGGCTGCGGAACAGCTGAGCAGTCCCCTTCAGACCTGGAGAAGCTTAGAAACCGTGTTCAGAGAAAATTCCAACTTGAGGCATCTTGGGGACAAGGGTGTCTGACGAGTCACTTCATAGCTGCTGCGTTAGTGTCCGACCGTGAGGAAAGAGACGCTGTGAAAAGTTATGAAAGATCTGATCATACACTCAGCTTTTGCCCCCCTCCAAAGACGCGTTTAAAGAATCACAGTATACGCCGCTGCTCCTATTTATCAAAGATAAACCAAATTAGTTGTGTTTATCCTTAGTCCGGAGCACTCCTAACCCTAAATCCCGGGATGCCTCCGAGCAGTTGTAGTTTGGGCTGGGATGAGCTTCACTACGATCAGGCACCTTCACGTCTAGCTTTATGACTAGCACTTTTCTCAGTACGGGGGCGGGGGTAGAGGGGGAAACACAACAGGAACAAATTCAATCCAGTTTAGCTGAATTCATCTGCAAAGGCACTTTCATCACACGACGCTCCTGCCGTTGGTGGGCACAATCTCCTTCCTCAATTCCGCAGCTGTAGATCCAGCAGCGTGAACAAATATTTCGCCAAGATTTTTATTTAATAACCTAATTGTTATACACGTACATTTAAATCCCTGCAAACTGTCTAATACCTGTAAATTTTAAATTGGAAAAAAGCGTTTTCCTCTTGAGACCAAATATTGAAGCAGTGAGAATGGAGCAAAGGCTTACGATTCTTCAAGGTGAAATGCAGAAAGACGAAAACAATAGTTGTTAAATAGTGTAAACTTCCAATGAGATTCATAAAATTTTCTCGAGGAACTAACCATATGAGGAAAAAAGAAACCCTCCGGAAAAGTCTAGGCATGTCCAGTGTATTAGTCATTTATGTTTAAAAAAAATGGGTTCGGAAGTTTTGGTCAATATTCTAGGCAAAATATGCTCAACAGATGATAGTGGAGATGCAGCCAGAAAACAACTCCAGCTATTTAAACTGCCAAATGAGACATAAAGCCGCATTGTAAAAATCATCTGGAAAACAGGTTTTCCTATTGAAGTCGCTATGTGTTAATTACTGTGATCTGGAAGAGCTCTGTATCTAAACGCCTGGAAGCCGACTTTCACCCCGCATATGTAAATGAAGAAAGTGCTGAATCTAAGCCAGAGGGTTCATGTTCGGATTCATTTCCGTGCATGCCTAGACATTAATATGTGTTCATGTAGGGTTCGTACAGTACGAGGTGTTATTTCCTTATAAAGAAACACCAGGTCTCGCTTTCCATTCTCCTTACAAAATTATTCGCATTATTTATGCTACATTGAGCGATCTAATTTCTTCGTGATAGTCAGCTAATTGCTCTGGCAGGTAATTAGAAGCGGTTTACAACGCAAAGGGCTTTTGCGGTGGCCCTCGGATTATTAAGTTGCTCTGTAAATTATACCATATTTGCCGAAGAGAGGGAGGGGGAAGGGGCTTTTGAGAAGTTCTTCTGCTACGATCAGAGCTGAAACACGTCCCTGTCCACCCCCCAACACTTAAAAAAATGGGGGAGGGGGCTCTTCCAGGGCTCGGAGTCGAATTATTCTCAAGCACGCGATCTGAAGCCCATTTTGTTCGTGCTCACTGGTCCAGAATAACTTGGCCATAATGGCCGGGAATGGGCCAGGTCTGCAGCAAGCTTCCTGCGCCCTGGCAGCATCCAGCAGGCATGTGGGAAAAGAATGGCTTAAATGGGGACATCTGTTCAGTGTTGCTCATCTCGCTCCTGCAGCCAGGTCGGGTTAAGAGAATAACCTNAGGGAGGGGGTGACCTAATTGCTCTGCCATATAGGCAAATAACGACAGGGAAAGGTGGCAGCTACATTGTAAGAGGAACAGTAAATATATCAATATTAGGGTCTCTCAAGTCAGATCGCAGGAGTTCTGCATTCAGGAGACGGCTCTGGTGCACACCGAGTGCGTGAACGGACGTGGGCAAAACCTTCCTGGCATAGTGCTTTGAAGGTACGTCTTTTCCGGAAAACCAGGGGTTCTTCCACTCCACAAACGGCAGCAAGCAAAAATTTTAATTTTTTTCCCAGATTGACACTTCTGTGCAGTTGAGAGAACAAAGACATAAATACATACATACACGCGAAGAAAGCTTTCCTTTTCTACTATGTTCTCTGCAGGCTACGATTTTGAATGTTTTAGGATTTGCATATGCGAGTGTCTGTCACACACATTTATATATGCGCACATATCCACAGCCGCCCGTGTATATGTATTTATATATTTGTATGTTTATACATAAATAGCCTGTATTTCGGGGCGTGACCCAGCTTCAGGCAGCCTATCTAGTGGGAACGTCCTGTCTTACACACCGATTTTCCAAACGCTTACTGTATCTTGGCACCCGCTTGTAAAGCTTGTACTATGATTTGAACACGTGTGGTTAAACCATCGGACCCAGAGCAGCTCCTAGATTATTTGTAATTAAGCACAATTCCCAAAGTAACATTTATCTTCCCGAAACTGCGATTGCAATTGTCAACCGTCTGGAGGAGACGCGGGGTAATCTGGAAGCATTACCTCCTCTCCTAACGGAGCAGAATGAAAAGAAATCAATACCGCTGAGGAGAAGAATTTAGTAGTTTTTAACTGTAAGTGGCGCCTGGGAGAAGGTGATATATAATAGGAAAAAAACAGAAAGCAGCTTAAACAAATCTATTCTAGGCAGGACCGAAGGACCGGCGGCGGGGGCTCCGCGCTCTGCCCCGCCCGGTGCCGGCGCGCTCAGCCCGGGCGCTCTCTCTCCCCTCCGGCGCCTCCCGGTACTTACATGACCGCCCAGGAGCCGATGCGTGCACAGCGATAACGTACCGGGAGAGCGGGGGGCTGGGGCTGGGGGGGACAGGGCAGGGCAGGGAAATAAACGGGGAGAAGAAGGAGGAGATGCGGATCGGATCTAGACGCACACCGGCGATGTAAAACGGTGGGTGTAAAGGTGCCTCTGCCGCTCCCTCCCCAGGCACGCACACACCAGCATGTGCACGGTGTCTTCCCGGGCTAATTTCATTACAGGGACCTTTCGGAGGCGCAGCTAGCTGCCTTTTTTNTTTTTTTTTTTTTTTTTTACGCACCAATCCGGACAAATAAATAAATAAACGACGAAAGACATCGAGGTGAATCCCCTCCGCCGGCTGCAGACAGGTCGGCGTGTTCCCCTCTCTAAAGTGGCTCAGCGAGAAGCCCGGGCTCTGCCGGGAAGCTCCCCGCCGGCTGCGCGGGGCAGCAGCCAGGCCGCTTCAGGCTGGGAAACCGTGGCGGGCAGCGGGACGGGGATCCCGGCAGGGTTGGCGGATACCTGGGACACGTTTACACCGACGGAAGGAAAAACCTCCATAACAATAGATGGAGGCACCGGTGCACACGCACTGTCAGCTCCTGCCGCGCTGCACCCGGTGCCCGACAGGGAGCTCCGGTCTCACCCAAAATGCCCAGTGAGGCAGTGAGAGAAACGTCCCAGGTAAAGCACAGCAGTGCAGAGGTGCAGACAGAGGTTAAAGAAAGACATTAACCACCCTCTTTGCTCAGTGGCACAGCCAGGCACAGCACGGTCCTTTCTGACTGGTGGCCGTTTTGTCTCATTTACGTCCTATTTCCCTTTCTCCGCTCCCCGAACAAGCCGAGCCCTCGTGCGCCTGGAGAGTCGGTTGTCACCCTCGGTAAATCTTCCAGGTGACAGATTCCAGGTGAAGGTGGCGGGTGAAGGGGACACCTCCTGGCCCCCACCTACCCGGGGCAGCAGGTGCGGGGCGGTGGGGCAAACACGGGGGCAACTCAGCCCTTTCCAGAACACGGAGCCCAGGAAGGACGAGGACAAGGCCCCCGCCTAGAGGCTTTTCCCCGTGACCACGGGAGCGGAGCTAGGAGTTGCTGGACGCTGAGGAGCGAGGCTTCCTCCTCGCTGGATGCTTGACAGACGGCGAAACGGAGCCGCACCGCCAGAAAGGCGACAGAAGAGTCTGACTCTCACCCCTAAAGTGGGGCAAGGGTGGCATGAAACGCTTTCCCTCTCTAACACGGACATCCAGCACACGGCGTGGTCAGCCTGCAGTTTAATCTTTCCAGCTGTGCCTTTTCAACTAGCACAGACCTCTGTTTCCTCAAAGAGAAATCCCCCTCTACACCCCGGTAGCGCTGTCTGTAGACAGGCAAGGACCTCTGGTACAAGGGTCTATCCATCTCTGTCCGCTTGCCGGTCGCAGCGCGGAGAATCGGGGTTTGCTCCAAGAAAATCCACCCCCCTTCCCGAAAGGTTAGCGACAGCCATCGTTGTGGCTAAAGTTCCGAGATTGCTAATGTACGTTGTAGACTCAAGATGTTAGGTAGACTTGAGCAAGTTGTTCCCAGGATGTAAATTAGGTCCCAAAAGCTGTTGTCCAAATCGAAGAAACAGAGAAATTAATCTGGGAGACTATCCATCATAGGCTGTAATAAAGGGAGCGACATGGATGAGACAGATGATATGATTAAGGAGCTGTGGTCGTTTTAATTAACTTTTTGCTGTCCTGTAATGATCAAACTGGTCAACAGACCCGGTCAATAAGCATGTTAATATCAAACAAATAAAACCAGGGATGATTAAAAACCTCCTGGTTTATTAAATTTGAAATTCAAATGAAATTTATGCTGCAGATGCATACAGAATGCTAATAGATTTTAGCTTTATTGAGAGTGGATCCCACAGGTTTTCAAGAAACGGCACGAACATTTATCTCCTCCCGTACATTAAACTTCAAATGGTGGGGGGGGGGAGAAAAGTTTTAATTAATTTCTGGAAAACCTCTCTTTGCTGGCTTCCCCCCCCCGCCCCCCCGCCCCCACCTGCATATTATGTTGATGTACTGCACCCTTAAGTGCAGTGGTCAATAAGGCAAATGCAAACAAAATTGTAAGCTTGCTTAAATCCTTTGCCCAGCAGGCAATGTATACAAAGGAGGAAGGTTACAGATGTTTCCGCGGCGAATTCAGAAAAGATCAGCTCACCGCTCTCAAAGTTCAGAAGCTGCTGCTTTTCCAGTTTCGGGAAAATTATCAGAGTAGCAGGAGGATGCCCACTGGCAGGAATTTCGTGATTTCTGTTCTGATGTATTTGCCTTTTTTTTCCTCCCTCTCAGTTGAGTTCCCTTGTAAAGACTCCCACGACTATTTTTACAACGAGTTTTTCATAATTTCCCACACGGTGCTTTTAAAGGAAAAGCGCACTGAAAATTAAGGATTTTCGACCCCAAATCAAAAGAGTCAGGGCAAGCACCGGAACAAACAAACACGAAAAGATAAAAAAAGGACACGTTTCCTCTGGGCAGACAAGTGCAGACAAAATACGGATGCGAAATGAAGACCCACCCGGCGAGGCTGTCCTAAAAAGAGATATATCACTAAAGGCTTCTACTTCCCCGGTGTATTGCAAAGTCTCTCAGACTTTCTGGGGCTGAAAGGAATGCGTGTCGATCTTTTTACCTAACCTGGCACACCACAAAATGCGATTTTGTGTTCCTCTAAAATGTAATGCTCACGATGCTTGTTTTGCTCTTACGCTTTCTGATCTATGTCTTAATAGTTCCTCTCCATCTCCAGCAGATAAAGAAAGTGGAGATAAAAAGTTAATAAGCATTCATACAAGGGAGTATCTCCGGGAAATGTTCTTCCCCTCTTTGCGGGTGAGAGTATTGATTAAATTAAACCCGAAATTTAAACAAGTGTGCGTCAGGTCTGTAAAATGAATATCATTATAGAAGGAGACCAAAGCAATGAAGTTAATTCTTTTTTATTTGTTAAACGGAGTTCCCTCCTTCCCCCACCCCTTCCTCCTTCTGGGCTGGCCTGTCACGCCTTCTCAACAGGCTAAAATCATTCAGAGCAGCTCGCAGAGAGAAGCGCGACATTTATGGTAAGCGTCAGCCTTCAGAGAAAGAAAGCAGTTCATTAATTTACTTCACTCTTACTTCAAACTATGATAATGTACATTACCCCCTTGATCAATAGATATGATGTACAGTCAATATCATCACGACACAGAAACGGGTCAAAACCGAAGCCGAGAGAAAGAGAAAAACATCCCTTGGGAAGCTAAGCAAAGCCGCGGAAAACCCGCGGGGTGAGAGCACCTGGGCGAGCGGGGCCGGGCCCTCGCGGCCCTCGCGGGCGACTTCCCCAGGGACAGTGGGAGCGGGCTCTGCCCTTCCCCGCAGCCGTCCGGGGCTGGGCGAGGAGCCGAGAGGAGCAAAGCGGACACCTTCGAGGTGCTCCGGGACGAGGCGGCGGGGCCGCTTGACAGTCAGCCCCTGATTGTGCCGGTACCGCCCGGGTGGACTCCGCTTGTGCGACCCCACCGCCAAGAATCACGTCTGAAACCGCGGGTCTGCGAGGGTGAGAAGGGAGGGAACGACAGGCAGCAGTGGCCTAAAGTGTTCCCCCCCTCGCCGGGACAACGGGAGAAGAAAGGCTGAGCAGAGGGGGTCGGGATGGAGGGGTAGGGGGGCGGGTAGTGGACAAATGGGATGCTACCGCTCTCGCCAGTCCGTGCCGATAGTCATAGTAAGGCTGAGATGATGATGACGATAATACAAAAATTCAAATATAAACCGCTCAGCGGGAAAAAAAACCCCAAAACCAACTGTTGTCAAATTACGCATACGGGGTGGGGGGGGTGATGGAGAGGGGCGGTCGGGATGAAGCAGCCCGGCCCGGGGTGAGTGGTCCCCGCGGACCGGGACCGCAGCTCGCCCCGCTCGCCGACGGG